>JAMYXO010003107.1:17500-21205 GCA_033310375.1 Conus canariensis | reverse complement strand
CATCTTCCACAAATCCCAACTTTTCTCCAAAGAAATCATTTTCTTTTCGCTTTCCAGTACTTCTGGAAGATACGAAGAAAGGATCTGCCACACTGAGTGGTCTGGGCATTTTGAGCAAAAAGCTTTGGGTCAACTCCATTGGACCCATAGCCGGTCAGAAACAGCTCTCCTCAGGCAGGTGGTTGATCGGTTGTACTTCCGCCGATCAACAAAATCGACTACAAAAAACAACCAATTTGTCAGGAATTTTAATAAAATGTTCTGTACCTGAGGTTTTCACCGAAGGTGTGGTAAAGCCAATTCCTCTTGACATCAGTCTTTCTGACATTAAGAAAGAACTGAGTCATGTTTCTTCTGTTAAAAGGCTTCCCAATAAAGATGGAAGTGAATCAAGAGCCATAAAAATCACTTTCTCTACATCAACACTGCCAAAAGAAATATGTATTGGGTTCCAGTGTTTCTCTGTTGATCCTTTTGTACCACCTGTCTATCGTTGTACTAGGTGCAACAGACTGGGGCACACAAAGTCTGCGTGTCGGGCTAAGCCGACTTGTGGAAGATGTGGTCACAATGACCATGTCTTGGAATCGTGTACCAGGGCCAAACATTGTATAAACTGTTCTGGAGATCATTCAGCCTCTTACCTTGGATGCCCGGAATATAAATTACGTGTTTTGGCCGGTAAGCTAAAGTCTTCCAACCACATGCCATATTCTGAGGCTCTCAGACAAATCACAGTTCAAAAGAGCAAAGGAGAGGTAAAGGTGCAGGAATTAAAAGAAGACCCCAGGGTGCCGGGAAACGATAATTCAATTAAAGCTAATCACCACATCAAGTCTTATTCCTCGGTTCTGAGTCAAGGAATGATGAAGGCTAATCAACAAAACCCGCTGCCCACTTCTTTGGATTCTAGCCCCCCTTCAATCTGGGGCACACGTATTTTACCAACTCATACTAATAGTTCAAATCAAACTAGTATTGCTGTCACAAATCAGACAAGTATAGGACAGACATCAAAAATTTCGAAAACATCTGTGCCAACTTCTCTTAAAGAAAAGTCTGACTCTTCAAGTTCGTTCAAAAAACAATCTGTAAATTTTGATCTTGAAAAGATTTTAATGTATCTTGAAAATCTCTCAGTGAAATGTCTGACCATCCTAACAAAAATTTCTGATGTCATGACTTCGTCAATCATTGAATTGAAAACAATTCTGTCCAATGCCTGTCTGAACTCCAAATGAACGTACAAAGAGAAGTTCTGTCAAACGTTATCCGTTTTTGGTGTTCTCTGTTGCTGGTATTCTCAGTTATAGTCCTTTTCCTTACGAATAACATGATGTGTATGAGGCCTGAACAAGTCAAACCTACTGGTATTTGCTCGTTTCTACAATTGAATTGTAGAAGTAAGTGCAATTTTGTATATTTGGAAAAAATTTTGCAGAAGCGTTCTTTTGACGTAGTTGTGCTTCAGTCATTGAATTACCACAAAAATGACTTACCCAAGTTAAACGGATTCTTCTACCCACCTGTTATAGATGAGGTAAAAGCCAACGTTAAAATAAAAGTTGCTACATATGTAGCTTGCAATCTTATGTATCAACCATTCAAAACACCGTGTTCTTCAATAGATAAACGTTTATATTCTTGCTGTATAGAAATTAAGGTTGATGGTAAATATTTCAACATTTTGAACTGTTATTATCCGGATGGAGTGTCTAAAGGTGAAGCTGACTGGATAATGGATTTAGACTGCTCTAGACAATGGGTTATTCTTGGCGATTTTAATTCCCACCACGCTTTGTGGTCCGAAAATCCCAATAATATTGTTAACAACAACGAATACCTTGCCAGTACAATAATCAACGCCAACTTAACCATTTTAAATGACGGCTCTATAACAAGAATTGCTGATCGATCAGATCAGCGTTGCTCATCGATAGATTTGTCTTTAGTTTCCCCAGACATAAACCCTTTGTGTACTTGGCAGGTTCATCAAATACCGTTAGGCAGTGATCATCTCCCAATTGAAATCCAACTTCTAGTGAGCCCTGAAAAAACAATCTACAATTCTGAATGCACTAAATATAATGAAGATAAGGCTAATTGGGCGCTTTTCAATCACATTTTGACAGCAGGTTCGTCTTTTCTAAATTTCAATCAAAATACAGTGTTAGAGAAAGGTTTGGAAAATTGTTATTTTGAATTAAGAAAACTTATACTTAAGGCTGCAGATTCTGCAATCCCAAAAGTCAAATTAAAGAATCATCCAAAGAAAGCGTCAAACCCTTGGTGGAATATTGCGTGTGAAGTCGCCGTGGGTGCGAAAACTAAGGCCTTCAAAAGCTGGATGATAAGCCGTCATACGCAGCCTAAAAGTAGAGTGGAACAGTTACACGCTGAATACAAAAAAGCTAACACCAATAGTAACAAAGTTGTTGCTTTTGCAAAGCAGCAATATTACAAAAACTTAGTCATCAACTGTTCCAAACACCCAAACGATAGCGCTTTACTTTGGAAAGAAATTAGAAAATCTAAAGGTTCTTTTCATCTCCCAGATCCTGTTTTGATTGAAAACGATAAAATCTATAAAACAAACGAGGAGAAAGTTGAATTATTTGCTGACACTTTCGCAGCAATGAGTCAGACTGAACATCTGCCTAAAGAAGAGCAAGAACGAAGAAGAACTATTGAAAACGAAGGGAGAAACATTGAACCACATGACAATGACAACACGTTATATATTAATAAAAATCTAACAATGGAGGAGCTTCTGTACTCACTTCGCCGTCTAAAATCTGGTAAAATTGCGACAGGATTTGATCCCATTTCTTACAACATGATAAAGCATTTTCCACAATGCTTTTTGAAAAAATTATTAGAGTTCTTCCAATTATGCTGGAATTCTGGAAAGCTGCCAATGGCTTGGAAGAAAGCAACAGTTGTACCTATCCATAAACAAGGAAAATCAAAAAGAAAATCTTCTAATTTTCGACCCATTTCTTTGACTCCTCACATTGGAAAACTTTTTGAGAGGATAATGAAATTCAGATTAGAACATTTCCTTGAAAAGAATGGGATTTTGCCAATATTTCAAGCTGGTTTCAGAAAAGGGAGGGGTGTCACTGATCATGTTAGTCTTTTAGCTTCACACGTCAAAAAAGCCTTGGCTAAGCGACACTCTACTTTAGCCACGTTTTTTGATATTCATAGAGCGTACGATTCTGTTTGGCATTTTAAATTATTGTCCAAGGCTCATGAAATTGGGATTAAAGGTCGTTTCCACATGTTTTTACAATCATTTTTATCTGGAAGAACGCTACAAGTAAAACTAAATGGTGTGCTGTCAAGTACAAGATATGTTAACATGGGTGTCCCTCAAGGAAGTGTCATTTCTCCAATCCTCTTCTCATTGATGCTTTATGATCTTAATCAGATTGACACGAAAGGGGCAACTTTAGCTGCTTATGCAGATGATATTGCAATGTGGAAAAATGTAAATTGTAATTTTACAAAAAAACAAAATCAAGCGTAATAAAATTGTTGAACAGTTTCAATTTGCGGTCAGTAAACTTGTTAATTATTTGAATTCAAACGGTTTTAACTTATCAACGGACAAATCGGTTTTTATTATATTTACAAAGAAAAATATCGATTTTGAAGGTAGGGACGCTGTAAAAGTACAAATAGGTGATTCTTTCATTTTCC
>JAMYXO010003107.1:0-12500 GCA_033310375.1 Conus canariensis | reverse complement strand
AAAACATGAAAGGTAAGCATTCTCACCCTGAATGCATGAGTGTCAAAGAGGGGTCACACTAGGTTGCTCCCTGTCAAGTTTTTTTTTTCTTTGTTACTCAATGAATCAGCAGTTGAATCAATTGAAGCTAGTGTCTGGAACCGTGGTCACGTTCCCAGTCGTTTGGAATGTGAATGTTTGAGAAAAGAATATGTTGACAAAAAAAACAAGACATTTCTGATGCAAGCTAAAAATGTGTTAATCTAATATATAAATGACAAATTCTGTGTGTGTGTGTGTGTGTGTGTGTGTGTGTGTGTGTGTGTGTGTGTGTGTGTGTGTGTGTGTGTGTACGCTATAGACTCAAAAACGGCTCAACCGATTGTAATGAAATTTGGCAGGTACGTCCGTTGTGATCCGAGGATGGTTTTGGGCTAATCTCTAAAAAAATAAAACCGTTAAAAACCGTTAAAAAGCTGTTATAACGGTTTCAAAGTCATCTTTTTCCTCTGCTTTTCTTCAAATAGCCGTTGTGACATTGCACAGGTACAGGAGTATGCACGTACAGTTTTAAGCGCTGAACAATGTTATGCAAATTTGAAGAACCAAAACTTAACATTGACCGTTAAAAACCGTTAAAAAAAACTGTTATAACGGTTCCAAAGACATCTTTTTCCTCTCCTTTTCTACAAATAGCCGTTGTGACTTTGCACAGGTACAGGACTACTTCTCTAAAATTAGAACCGTTATTTGGCAGTTAAAAAACGTTATTTATAACAGTTAAAAACCGTTAAAAACACCAAACCCTATAAAAGAAACTGTTTAAAACCCGACCTTCTTGAAATTTAGCAGGTACGTCTGTTGTGACCCGAGGATGGTTTTGGGCTAATCTCTAAAAAAATAGAACCGTTAAAAACCGTTAAAAAACTGTTATAACGGTTTCAAAGTCATCTTTTTCCTCTGCTTTTCATCAAATGGCTGTTGTGACATTGCACAGGTACGGGGCTACTTCTCGAAAATTAGAACCGTTATTTGGCAGTTAAGAAACGTTATTTATAACAGTTAAAAACCGTTAAAAACACCAAACCCTATGAAAACTGTTTAAAACCCGATCTTCTGAGGTTGGCGGCCACGAGAGTTATCGGATCGCCATGAAACTTGACATAAGCCTACAGGAACATCCAGCGGGTAACATAGGGTCATTAGATAGTCATTATGACCATTAAATTTGACCGTTAAAAACCGTTATTTTCAAAATTTAGGCTGTTCTTGATGAAATTCGGTATACATGTGCAGTTTTAAATGCCGAAAAATGATATACAACTTTTACGAACCTAAATTTACAATTGACCGTTAAAAAACGTTATTTTATAAATTTAGAGTATTCTTGAAGAAATTCGATATACATGCGCAGTTTTGAACGCTAAACAATGATATACAATTTTCAAGATCCGAAACTTAACATTGACCGTTAAAAACCGTTATTTTCTGAATTTCGAAATTTTCACCGTTCTTGATAACATTCCGTATGCGCGTACAGTTTTAAGCACTGAACAATGTTATGCAAATTTTACGAACCAAATCTTAACATTGACCGTTAAAAACCGTTATTTTCTAAATTTACACCGCTATTGATAAAATTCAGTATGCATATGTCCAGTAACGGTAAGTAATTTTGCAACATGGATGGGACAGGGTAGTCGGAATGAAAAGGGAGGAATGAGAGGGGCCAGAAAAATGATTGTACAGTGCAATGCCTGATACAGTATTTTTTCATTGGACACAGACCCGTTGAAATAAACTACTTTTGCACAAAGTCTATTCCTACAAAATTAAGGGCAATCAGAAGAATGGGAATGGGAACAGTGAGTGAAGCGGAAAATCGAGCGAGAAAAGCATCTCGACATGCTAGGGAAGATCCAGAGAGAGAGGGAGACAGAATGTGTATTTGTGTGGGGGGAGGGGGTGGGAAGATGTTGGGGGGGGGGGGTGATTGATTGTAAATCAAAACAATTAATACATGTTTGCCGTCACGTGAGTATTGCAAAGAATGTTCATATCCCGGGCAACGCCGGGTGCCCCTGCTAGTCTAATATATAAATGGCAAATTCTCTGTGTGTGTGTGTGTGTGTGTGTGTGTGTGTGTGTGTGTGTACGCTATAGACTCAAAAACGGCTCAACCGATTGTAATGAAATTTGGCAGGTACGTCCGTTGTGACCCGAGGATGGTTTTGGGCTAATCTCTAAAAAAAAGAAAACCGTTAAAAAACCGTTAAAAAGCTGTTATAACGGTTTCAAAGTCATCTTTTTCCTCTGCTTTTGTTCAACTAGCCGTTGTGACATTGCACAGGTACAGGACTACTTCTCTAAAATTAGAACCGTTATTTGGCAGTTAAAAAACGTTATTTATAACAGTTAAAAACCGTTAAAAACACCAAACCCTATAAAAGCAACTGTTTAAAACCCGATCTTCTTGAAATTTAGCAGGTACGTCTGTTGTGACCTGAGGATGGTTTGGGGCTAATCTCTAAAAAAATAAAACCGTTAAAAACCGTTAAAAAAAACTGTTATAACGGTTTCAAAGACATCTTTTTCCTCTGCTTTTCATCAAATGGCCATTGTGACATTGCACAGGTACGGGGCTACTTCTCGAAAATTAGAACCGTTATGTGGCAGTTAAGAAACGTTATTTATAACAGTTAAAAACCGTTAAAAACACCAAACCCTATGAAAACTGTTTTAAAACCCGATCTTCTGAGGTTGGCGGCCATCGAGAGTTATCGGATCGCCACCAAACTTGACATAAGCCTACAGGAACATCCAGCGGGTAACATAGGGTCATTAGATAGTCATTATGACCATTAAATTTGACCGTTAGAAAACCGTTATATTTCAAAATTTAGGCTGTTCTTGATGAAATTCGGTATACATGTGCAGTTTTAAATGCTGAAAAATATATACAACTTTTCCGAACCGAAATTTACAATTGACCGTTAAAAAACGTTATTTTATAAATTTAGAGTATTCTTCAAGACATTCGATATACATGTGCAGTTTTGAACGCTAAACAATGATATACAATTTTCAAGATCCGAAACTTAACATTGACCGTTAAAAAACCGTTATTTTCTGAATTTCGAAATTTTCACCGTTCTTGATAACATTCCGTATGCTGCGTACAGTTTTAAGCGCTGAACAATGATATGCAAATTTTACGAACCAAAACTTAACATTGACCGTTAAAAACCGTTATTTTCTAAATTTACACCGCTATTGATAAAATTCGGTATGCGTATGTCCAGTAACGGTAAGTAATTTTGCAACATGGATGGGACAGGGTAGTGGGATGAAAAGGGAGGAATGAGAGGGGCCAGAAAAATGATTGTACAGTGCAAAGCCTGATACACTATTTTTACATTAGACACAGACCCGTTGAAATAAACTACTTCTGCACAAAGTGTATTCCTACAAAATTAAGGGCAATCAGAAGAATGGGAATGGGAACAGTGAGTGCAGGCGGAAAATCGAGCGAGAAAAGCATCTCGACGTGCTAGGGAATATCCAGAGGAAAGGGGCCAGAGGCAGGCGGAAAACAATAGAATGTATAAGAGAGAGAGAGAGAGAGATGAAGAGAGAGAGGAGAGAGAGAGAGGAGAGAGAGAATGTGTATTTGTGTGGGGGAGGGGGGTGGGAAGATGTTGGGGGGGGGGGATGATTGATTGAAATCAAAACAATTAATACATGTTTGCTGTCACGTGAGTATCGCAAAGAATGTTCATATCCCGGGCAACGCCGGGTGCCCCTGCTAGTCTAATATATAAATGGCAAATTCTGTCTGTGTGTGTGTGTGTGTCTGTGTACGCTATAGACTCAAAAACGGCTCAACCGATTGTCATGAAATTTGGCAGGTACGTCCGTTGTGACCCGAGGATGGTTTTGGGCTAATCTCTAAAAAAATAGAAACCGTTAAAAACCGTTAAAAAGGCTGTTATAACGGTTTCAAAGTCATCTTTTTCCTCTGCTTTTCTTCAACTGCCGTTGTGACATTGCACAGGTACAGGACTACTTCTCTAAAATTAGAACCGTTATTTGGCAGTTAAAAAACGTTATTTATAACAGTTAAAAACCGTTAAAAAACACCAAACCCTATAAAAGCAACTGTTTAAAACCCGATCTTCTTGAAATTTAGCAGGTACGTCTGTTGTGACCCTGAGGATGGTTTGGGGCTAATCTCTAAAAAAATAAAACCGTTAAAAACCGTTAAAAAAAACTGTTATAACGGTTTCAAAGACATCTTTTTCCTCTGCTTTTCATCAAATGGCCATTGTGACATTGCACAGGTACGGGGCTACTTCTCGAAAATTAGAACCGTATTTGGCAGTTAAGAAACGTTATTTATAACAGTTAAAAACCGTTTAAAAACACCAAACCCTATGAAAACTGTTTAAAACCCGATCTTCTGAGGTTGGCGGCCACGAGAGTTATCGGATCGCCACCAAACTTGACATAAGCCTACAGGAACATCCAGCGGGTAACATAGGTCATTAGATAGTCATTATGACCATTAAATTTGACCGTTAAAAACCGTTATTTTCAAAATTTAGGCTGTTCTTGATGAAATTCGGTATACATGTGCAGTTTTAAATGCTGAAAAATGATATACAACTTTTACGAACCGAAATTTACAATTGACCGTTAAAAAACGTTATTTTATAAATTTAGAGTATTCTTCAAGAAATTCGATATACATGTGCAGTTTTGAACGCTAAACAATGATATACAATTTTCAAGATCCGAAACTTAACATTGACCGTTAAAAACCGTTATTTACTGAATTTCGAAATTTTCACCGTTCTTGATAACATTCCGTATGCGCTACAGTTTTAAGCGCTGAACAATGTATGCAAATTTTACGAACCAAAACTTAACATTGACCGTTAAAAACCGTTATTTTCTAAATTTACACCTCTATTGATAAAATTCGGTATGCGTATGTCCAGTAACGGTAAGTAATTTTGCAACATGGATGGGACAGGGTAGGGGATGAAAAGGGAGGAATGAGAGGGCCAGAAAATGATTGTACAGTGCAAAGCCTGATACACTATTTTTACATAGACACAGACCCGTTGAATAAACTACTTCTGCACAAAGTGTATTCCTACAAAATTAAGGGCAATCAGAAGAATGGAATGGGAACAGTGAGTGCAGGCGGAAAATCGAGCGAGAAAAGCATCTCGACTGCTAGGGAATATCCAGAGGAAAGGGGCCAGAGGCAGGCGGAAAACAATAGAATGTATAAGAGAGAGAGAGAGAGAGAGAGAGAGAGAGAGAGAGAGAGAGAATGTGTATTTGTGTGGGGGGAGGGGTGGGAAGATGTTGGGGGGGGGGGTGGATTGATTATAAATCAAAACAATTAATACATGTTTGCTGTCACGTGAGTATCGCAAAGAATGTTCATATCCCGGGCAACGCCGGGTGCCCCTGCTAGTCTAATATATAAATGGCAAATTCTGTCTGTGTGTGTGTGTGTGTCTGTGTACGCTATAGACTCAAAAACGCTCAACCGATTGTCATGAAATTTGGCAGGTACATCCGTTGTGACTCGAGAATGGTTTTGGGCTAATCTCTAAAAAATAAAACCGTGAAAAACCGTTAAAAAGCTGTTAAACGGTTTCAAAGTCATCTTTTTCCTCTGCTTTTGCTTCAACTAGCCGTTGTTACATTGCACAGGTACGGGATACTTCTCTAAAATTAGAACCGTATTTGGCAGTTAAAAAACGTTATTTATAACAGTTAAAAACCGTTAAAAACACCAAACCCTATAAAAGAAACTGTTTAAAACCCGATCTTCTTGAAATTTAGCAGGTACGTCTGTTGTGACCCAGGATGGTTTGGGGCTAATCTCTAAAAAAATAAAACCGTTAAAAAACCGTTAAAAAAAACTGTTATAACGGTTTCAAAGACATCTTTTTCCTCTGCTTTTCATCAAATGGCCATTGTGACATTGCACAGGTACGGGCTACTTCTCGAAAATTAGAACCGTTATTTGGCAGTTAAGAAACGTTATTTATAACAGTTAAAAACCGTTAAAAACACCAAACCCTATGAAAACTGTTTAAAACCCGATCTTCTGAGGTTGGCGGCCACGAGAGTTATCGGATCGCCACCAAACTTGACATAACCCTACAGGAACATCCAGCGGGTAACATAGGATCATTAGATAGTCATTATGACCATTAAATTTGACCGTTAAAAACCGTTATTTTCAAAATTTAGGCTGTTCTTGATGAAATTCGGTATACATGTGCAGTTTTAAATGCTGAAAAATTATATACAACTTTTACGAACCGAAATTTACAATTGACCGTTAAAAAACGTTATTTTATAAATTTAGAGTATTCTTCAAGAAATTCGATATACATGTGCAGTTTTGAACGCTAAACAATGATATACAATTTTCAAGATCCGAAACTTAACATTGACCGTTAAAAACCGTTATTTACTGAATTTCGAAATTTTCACCGTTCTTGATAACATTCCGTATGCGCATACAGTTTTAAGCGCTGAACAATGATATGCAAATTTTACGAACCAAAACTTAACATTGACCGTTAAAAACCGTTATTTTCTAAATTTACACCTCTATTGATAAAATTCGGTATGCGTATGTCCAGTAACGGTAAGTAATTTTGCAACATGGATGGGACAGGGTAGGGGGATCAAAAGGGAGGAATGAGAGGGGCCAGAAAAATGATTGTACAGTGCAAAGCCTGATACACTATTTTTACATTAGACACAGACCCGTTGAAATAAACTACTTCTGCACAAAGTGTATTCCTACAAAATTAAGGGCAATCAGAAGAATGGGAATGGGAACAGTGAGTGCAGGCGGAAAATCGAGCGAGAAAAGCATCTCGACATGCTAGGGAATATCCAGAGGAAAGGGGCCAGAGGCAGGCGGAAAACAATAGAATGTATAGAAGAGAGAGAGAGAGAGAGAGAGAGAGAGAGAGAGAGAATGTGTATTTGTGTGGGGGGAGGGGTGGGAAGATGTTGGGGGGGGGGGATTGATTATAAATCAAAACAATTAATACATGTTTGCTGTCACGTGAGTATCGCAAAGAATGTTCATATCCCGGGCAACGCCGGGTGCCCCTGCTAGTCTAATATATAAATGGCAAATTCTGTCTGTGTGTGTGTGTCTGTGTACGCTATAGACTCAAAAACGGCTCAACTGATTGTCATGAAATTTGGCAGGTACGTCCGTTGTGACCCGAGGATGGTTTTGGGCTAATCTCTAAAAAAATAAAACCGTGAAAAACCGTTAAAAAGCTGTTATAACGGTTTCAAAGTCATCTTTTTCCTCTGCTTTTCTTCAACTTGCCGTTGTGACATTGCACAGGTACAGGACTACTTCTCTAAAATTAGAACCGTTATTTGGCAGTTAAAAAAACGTTATTTATAACAGTTAAAAACCGTTAAAAACACCAAACCCTATAAAAGCAACTGTTTAAAACCCGATCTTCTTGAAATTTAGCAGGTACGTCTGTTGTGACCCGAGGATGGTTTGGGGCTAATCTCTAAAAAAATAAAACCGTTAAAAATCGTTAAAAAAACTGTTATAACGGTTTCAAAGACATCTTTTTCCTCTGCTTTTCATCAAATGGCCATTGTGACATTGCACAGGTACGGGGCTATTTCTCGAAAATTAGAACCATTATTTGGCAGTTAAGAAACGTTATTTATAACAGTTAAAAACCGTTAAAAACACCAAACCCTATGAAAACTGTTTAAAACCCGATCTTCTGAGGTTGGCGGCCACGAGAGTTATCGGATCGCCACCAAACTTGACATAAGCCTACAGGAACATCCAGCGGGTAACACAGGATCATTAGATATCATTATGACCATTAAATTTGACCGTTAAAAACCGTTATTTTCAAAATTTAGGCTGTTCTTGATGAAATTCGGTATACATGTGCAGTTTTAAATGCTGAAAAATGATATACAACTTTTACAAACTGAAATTTACAATTGACCGTTAAAAAACGTTATTTTATAAATTTAGAGTATTCTTCAAGATGTTCGATATACATGTGCAGTTTTGAACGCTAAACAATGATATACAATCTTCAAGATCCGAAACTTAACATTGACCGTTAAAAACCGTTATTTACTGAATTTCGAAATTTTCACCGTTCTTGATAACATTCCGTATGCGCGTACAATTTTAAGCGCTGAACAATGATATGCAAATTTTACGAACCAAAACTTAACATTGACCGTTAAAAACCGTTATTTTCTAAATTTACACCGCTATTGATAAAATTCGGTATGCGTATGTCCAGTAACGGTAAGTAATTTTGCAACATGGATGGGACAGGGTAGTGGGATGAAAAGGGAGGAATGAGAGGGCCAGAAAAATGATTGTACAGTGCAAAGCCTGATACACTATTTTTACATTAAACACAGACCCGTTGAAATAAACTACTTCTGCACAAAGTGTATTCCTACAAAATTAAGGGCAATCAGAAGAATGGGAATGGGAACAGTGAGTGCAGGCGGAAAATCGAGCGAGAAAAGCATCTCGACGTGCTAGGGAATATCCAGAGGAAAGGGGCCAGAGGCAGGCGGAAAACAATAGAATGTATAAGAGAGAGAGAGAGAGAGAGAGAGAGAGAGAGAGAGAGAGAGAGAGAGAGAAACTCGAAACTCGAAATCTTTAATGAGGGTGAATAGATAAGCTGGAAGCCTTTTTACACTATGCCCTCAAAATGACAATAACCAAAAGGAACAATTACGTCGATTTGACAAAATTAAACACAGCAATAAGAAAAACAACAATTTTTTTTTTTTTATATATATATAGAAAATAGCAAGCAATCTCATTATAACGTATTGCACACACACACACACACACACACACACACACACGCACGCACGCACGCACGCACGCACGCACGCACGCACGCACGCACGCACGCACGCACGCACGCACGCACGCACACACACACACACACACACACACACACACACAAAACTGGACATACGTAAACATCACATAGGCATACATAAACATTTCATAAATCAATCATGTCATATGGCGTATAGCCCAGCCGACCACGGAGGCCAACTGAGGCTGCTACAACTTGTTTGTGTCAAAAGGAACGTCAAACTTGGGAGAATACACAGTTAAGTGAGACATAATTTACAACTGGTCTATGAGGTATTTGAAATACGCTTTTTTAAACGATGCTAAACTATTTTTCTGCTTTAAATGTGTAGGTATTTCATTCCATAATTTACTACCAGAATAAATAAGGGATGACTTGAAAAGATCAGTTCGTGGTCGAGGGGTATAAAGGATATTTTTGCCTCGAATTTTGATTAATGGGAATTTGTCATGAAGATAAGGTGGCGCAAGATTATTAATAATTTTATACATAAAGACAGCTTTATTAAAGTAGCATTTTTGATCGAATGGTAGAATGTTAAGATCTTTATAATCACTAGCTTGTAGAGAAGATTTCAAGAGTATCAGCTTAATAGCGCGTCTGTACATGCTTTCTAGTGGTTTTAAGCAATTTTTGCTGGCTAAATCCCAGCATGTAGAGGCGTAGTTAATGTCTGGTTGTACATATGCATAGAAATATAACTTTCTAGTATGTTGATGGAGGAAATTCTTGATTCGGTTCAACAAGAATAATTTTTTAGATAACCTTTTAGACAAATCAGAAATGTGATTAGACCATGAAAGATTATTATCAACTGTAAGGCCTAATAATTTGTGTGATTTAACTTCTTCTAAGACTTTATCTTGTATACGTATTTTAAACAAATCAGCTTTCATATTTTGACGTTTCTGTCTGGTTGTAGTCATCATAAATTTAGACTTTTGAGGATGGAGGGCCATATGATTCAGATTAGTCCACTTTGCAAGTTTATTGAGATCATTCTGTAATTTGATACATACTGAGTCAGCATCTTTGTCTTTATTATGGATAGTAGTGTCATCAGCAAAAAGCTCACAGGGAGAAGATATATGTAAAGGAAGATCATTTATATAAACTGAGAATAAGATAGGCCCCAGGACTGACCCTTGGGGAACGCCATAATTTACTGGCATAAGAGAGGAAGTAGCGGAATTTTTAAAGACTACTTGTCGCCTACAGTTGAGAAATGAGGAAATGAGTTTAAGAGCTTCAGCGGATAAACCATACAATGTTAATTTTCTTAACAGTAGATTGTGATCTATAGTGTCAAATGCTTTAGCGAAGTCGACAAAAATTGTTCCTGTGAATAAATCATTGTTTATGTTTAAATGCCATTGCTCAATTATATTAGTGAGCAAGGTGTGACAAGAATGATTTTCTCTAAATCCGCTTTGATTAGAATGTAATAAATTGTATTTCATAAAATGTTTGTGGATGTTACATTTGATGTGTTTTTCAAGGGGTTTAGATAGAATAGATAGGATAGAGATAGGTCTATAGTTAGAAGGATCAATGGGATCACCAGATTTTAAAAAAGGTAAAACTTTAGCATCTTTGAAGGATTGTGGATAACAACCTTTATCAATGGAAAGATTGTAAATATATGTAAGATGCTCTGATATAATCGGAGCAGCAATTTTCAAAATTTTACCATCTATATCATCTAAACCTCGAGAACTGGACTGATTTAATGAACACAATTCCTTATAAACATCATGTACACCAATAAACTCGATTTGAAGATTAGATTTTATGTTTTTTGATACACAGTACGCTTTTAGCTCAAGTAGGTCATTGTCTTTTGAACAGTCAGCTTTGATCGTCTTTTCTGCAACAGTTGTGAAGTGATCATTTAAGAGTTCAGCAGACAATGTTCTCTCAGAAGGAGCACTAGATGACAAGGTTTTACCGGAGAGCTCATTAATAGCTTTCCAGATCGATTTTGAATCTTCTTTACGGGAAATAAGGTCACTGAAATATTTCTTTTTGGCGGCTCTTTTCATATCGGTAACCTTATTTCTTTGCTTTTTAAAATTATCATCTTTACCATTTGTTTGCAATAGAATATCTCGTAAATTAATGGCCTTATCGATTTTTTCATTATACCACGGTGGCTTACCCCTTGGTTTGACACGTTTAGTTACCGATGGCACGTGTTTGTTAAAGACAGAGACAAATATGTCATACCAAGCAGCCAGCGCTCCATCAGGGTCATTGTACTGATACACCTCAGAAAAATTTGCGTTACACAAATCGGACAAGAAATTGTTAGTATCGAATTTACTATAGCTTCGAAAAGATATACATTTGTGAACATTTCTTGGAATTTTAACCCCCTTTTTGGACCATGTTAGACAAATTGGAAAGTGATCACTGAGACCGTATACAGGCACATATGTTTCTATAATATTAAATGGGTTTGTTGCGTATATGTGGTCAATTAGTGTTTCGGAGGATAGATTTTTTCTTGTCGGTGTGTTAATTAGCTGTGTCAAATTCTGTAATTCATAAACCCGTTTCCATTTATCATGTGGTTTAAGTAGATCAATGTTAAAATCTCCTAAAACTATAATCTCAGACGAACGCATTGAGACATCTTCCATCATATGTTCGAAACGATCGAACCATTCAATACGTTCGTTAGGATTTCTATATAAGGAGCCTAACAAAATCGGTTTAGTACCCTTCACATAGATTTCTATCCATATGCATTCTATGTTGTATTTATCCAAACTGTTGATCTGTTTATAATTAACCCGTAGAGTGCCTTTAAGCCGTCAGCTGACGCCGCATTAAAAATGCTTTCCCAGTGCCTATGGGCCGTCCACTGACGTCATGCATTTTTCTTGAATTTTCATTCGTTACTATTTCTATCAACAGACTTAAATAGAGTGTGCGTAGTAAGCCTTATATGTCTGTAGTATTAAAATGATATGTAAATGACCACACGTGAGGGGAAAGCCCATTTATTCTCATCACTGACTGGATGACCAGCCAGCACTTCGTCTCGCTTGCAAAGATGGCGGCGCAACCTTCGACAAGCGCAGCGACCAAATCAACGTATTTACACAGCTGAGCAGGCTCTGCTAATGATTTTTGACAAAGACAATAATCTTTTATTCAACGACTCACTCGAGCATGAAGGTGAGATGATGATAGTGATGGAATTGCCAACCGTATTCGTCAGTTATTGTGTCGGGCTGTGTGACCTCAATGTGTGTTCAGCTGACTGGTTTGCCAGCGTCGAACGAGCTCGCCTTGTGTGTACTCTGCACTGCGTGCCAGTGGTCAGTGACGTGGTAGTCAGCGTGAGAGGGGAGCGCGGCCTGCTCGCGGCGCGGCACAGGGCAGAGGGAAAGGTAGGGGAAGAGGAGCAGTGAAAGAGAGGGTTGAAGTCCAGCAAGGGGGCGTGGTGGGGAGAGGGGGGCGTGGTCGTGGACTGACCTGTCTGCATAGAGTGTGAGCGTCTTGATAGACTTCTAAACTGTTTTACTTTCATTTACAGGTGTAGTGTGACAATACAAACTT
>JAMYXO010003106.1:0-21212 GCA_033310375.1 Conus canariensis | reverse complement strand
CCCATCCCCTTGCGCAGAAGACTCCCCCCCAGAAAAATACGACAGGAAAAAACCTCCACAAAAATCGTCCGTTCCCCCGCTTCAACTTCAAACAGGGGCGAAGGTAGGGATATTTCCTGTTGCCCTTTTGTACTTTCTTTTGAGGGGAAATTTGCCACGGGGGACGTCCCAGGGTTTCCCCTAAAATTTCCCCAACCAGCGGTGGGCGGGTTTTGTTCCACAAACCCTTTTTGTAACAATTCTTGACCCAACTTCAGTCTCAGCCCCGGTAGTTCTTGAAAAAAAACTCCACTTTTGGACCTTTAACAGTGCGGCTTGAATTGTTTTTTGCATATTTTCCGCCTCCCGGGGGGAGGGAGGGGGAAGGGGGGAGGGGGGGAAAAGGAGGGGGAGGGAGGGGGAGGGGGGGAGAAGAGGGGGGGCCGAAAGGAGAAAAAAAAACAGTGGAGGGGCAGAGTGAAGGGGAGGGAGAGGGGGGGGGGGAGAGAGGGGTTTAAGGGAGGGAAGGATGGGGGGAAAGGGGGGGAAGAGTCAGCGAAGTTTGGGGGCCCCCAAAACACACAAAGACACACAAAACACAACACACCAAAACACACACCAAAAACCAACACAAAAACCCCAAAAAATTCACAAAAACACACCCCCACACACACACACACACACACACCAAAACACACCCCACACAACACACACCTGGGGACACAGAGGGGGAATTCAACTAACAATAGTTTAAAAAAAACAAAAAAATGAAAAACAAAACAAAAAAAAAACCCAAAAGAGCAAACCGGAATAAAAAAAAAAATCAGCCAAAACAACATAGACACGCGGTCTTTTTATTTATTTTCAAATCTGGAGGGGGGGAAAAAAAAGAAAAAAGGGACAAAGGAAAAAAAGAATTAGGGGGCTAAAAGTGTGGCGGCCGCCCCACGACAGCTAAAGGGGGGAAGGGGGAAGGGGCCAAAGGCGCTGGGGTAAACCCAAGCAGCAGGGGACTCGTTCGGGGTTTGGAAATTAAATGTGGGGTAAAAAAGAAGGCTTGAATTTCGTCAGGACCCCCCTGCTGGTAGTCTCCCTTTGTTTATTTGGGGCTCTGAAAAAAACACACCGCTTTGAATATGCTTTGGGTTTTTGCATTCTTTCGTACCGGACAAAAAAATTTCGCCCTTTCCCGACCCTCAAACATAACCCCCTTTTTCCGACCTCCCCAAAAACCCCCAAGGGCCTTTTTCCCGACCCTAAATTTTACATCAATTCCTATTCCGACCCCCATAAATCAAGTCCTTTTCCGGCCCCCATATTCAATTCCAATTTCCCGCCCCATACTCAATTTCCTTTTCCGACCCCCATAATTTTAAAGGGCCCTTTTCCCGGGCCCCTCATACATCAAGTCCTTTTTCCGGGCCCTCATAAATCAAGTCCTTTTCCCCCCCAAATAAGTCCTTTTCCCGGCCCCTCATATTTTCAATTTCCTTTTCCCCGGCCCCTTATATCAAGTCCTTTTCCCGGGCCCTCATTATAAATTCCATTCCGCCCCTAAACCCTTTTTTCCCTATTCCGGCCCTCTTATCATCCTATTCCGGCCCCATTACAAAGTCCCTTTTTCCCCCGGCCCCCTGTATCAAGCCCCTATTCCGGCCCCCCTATATCAATCCATTCCGACCCTCAATATAAAAATTTCTTTTTCCGGGCCCCTCATATATCAAGTCCTTTTTCCGGGCCCCCTGTTATATTAATTTCGTATTTCACCCCCATAAACCCAATTTAATATCCCCCCCCCCCCGGGGTTAACCCGTCTTATTAGGGCCCCTCATTTTAACAATTTTTTCCCCCCCTTTCATATACAAGGGGCTTTTTTTCTTTCGGTATGCGGGCTGAAAATTCCCCGGGGAAACGTGTTTGGAATAGACAGGCAGGGGGAGTTTTTGTGTATGCCCGGGTTTTTTTTTTTTCCCGCCATTAAGGCAGCCTTACTCCAACTTGGGGGAAGGGTGAAAGGTTTAATCTAATGTGAAATCCATACCAAGGGCCAAACGGGCCCTTTTCTTTTCCGGGAAATTTTGGGTGAGGGGATTTTCGTGTGTGCAAAGTTGTGCGGGGCGTTCACACACGGAAACCCTCGGTTTATATTTCTAAATCAAAGGGTTTTTGTAGGGGAAAAATTTGGAGTCAAAATTCAAGGGTTAACCCCGGGAGGAAAAAACCCCCCTTTGTCCCCAACTTCGAACCCGCAACCACGGGATCACGAGCCCGGCTTTTAAACCAAACTGAGCTTTTCCCCGGCCCCATTTTCAAGCCCTATTCGGCCCCAAAATTTCACCAAGGCATTTTTCAAACCCCCCCAGGGGTAAAAATCATATTTCCCCCCCCCCATATTTTTCAAGTCCTTTTTCCGGCCCCCATTTATCAAGTCCTATAAAGGGCCGCCCAAAATTATCAATCCCCCTTTTGTTTTTGGGCCCCCCATATAATTTTCCCCAAAAAAAAGTCCTTTTCCGGGCCCCCATATATAAAAGCCCCTATGATGGCCCCAAAAAAAAAGGGTCTACCCCCGGCCCCCCATATATCAATTTTTTTTTCCCGGGCCCTCATTTATTCAAAGTCCTTTTCCGGCCCCATAAATAAGTCCTTATTGGGCCCCCCAATATATAAAGGGTCCTATGTTTGGCCCCCATATAAAAGTCCTTTTTTGGCCCCCATATATCAAGTCCTATGATGGTCCCCTTTTATAATCCAAGTCCTTTTGGGGCCCCCAAATATTCAATGTCCTTGATGGCCCCCATTTTTTCAAGCCCCTTTTCCGGGCCCCCTTTTTTATCAAGTCCATTCCGGCCCCCCATATATCAAGTCCTATGAGGCCCCCTTAAAATCAATCCTTTTGGGCCCCATATCTCAAGTCCTTTTCCCGGGCCCCCCATTTTTTCAAGTCCTTTTCCCGGGCCCCCCCTTTTTTAATTTTCCCCAATCCCTATGATGGCCCCCCATAATTCAAGTCCTTTTGGTTTTGCCCCCCTTTTTCTTCAACCCCCCTTTTCCGGGCCCCCCATATATCAAGCCCTTTATGAGGGCCCCCCCATATCTAAAAGTCCTATTCCGGCCCCCTTTTATCAAGTCCTTTTTCCCGGCCCCCCTTTAAAAATTAAACTAAAGTCCTATGAGGGCCCCCAAAACACAAGTCCTATGAGGGGCCCCCATATCACAAGTCCCCAAAAAAATTGAGGGCCCCCCCATAAATCAAGTCCTATGATGGCCCCCATATCTCAAGTCTATGAGGGGAACCCCCCAATATATCCCAATCCCCTTTTTTGATGGGCCCCCATATCACAAGTCCTATGATGGCCCCCATAATTTTTTTAAAAAAATTTTTTCCCTATGAGGGCCCCCCAAAAATTAACCCCCCCCCAAAAGCCCATATTTCCAAAAAGCCAACCCCCATGTAACCCACCCGTTAAAAATTATTCCACCCCCCAAAAAATATTTTCCCCAAATTCTTTAATTTTCCGGCCCTCATATACAATTTATATTCCCGGCCCAGCTCATTGGGGAAGAGCGCCGCCCTCGAAAATTCTGGGTGGATCCGGGGGTTTCCGGGGGTTCAAAATTTTCCCCCGGGCCGTTTGGGGTACAAGGGCATTTTTTCCCCGGAGTTAAAAATTGGTTTTCTGACCCCCTTTTCCCCCATACGCCCTTTCAAATTGGATTTTAAAACCCAAAGGGTTCCGTTTGTGAAGCACCCCCAAAACTTTTGGGGACACACGCCCAAATCCCATCAACCAAACTTCGGAAAAAAGAAACCCCTTTTTTGGGCCCGTTGGTATGGGGTACACAAACACTTTGCATGTACTTCTTGGAAAAATTCGAAAAAAATCAAAGATTGTTAAATTGAATGAACGATTTTGATTTAAAGCCCGGGGAAGCGAGTGAATGAAGCGCCGAAAGGCAGCTTTTTCATCGGTTACCCGGGTGGGGCAGTCTTTTGGTGGGGGGATTTTTTTTAAAGCGTTTTGGGAGCTTGGTCTCTGGCAAGGGAAAGGCGCTTTTAGGTACTCTCTTTAATAAAAAAAAGTTTTTACCCCCAGTCAACCGCAAAGGGCCATATTGGGGCTGTTACCACGTTTAAAAAAACTTTCCTGTATAATTTTTTTGAAAAAAAAAGAAATCATTTCAAAATTTAAATCAAAAAAATTATTTTCAAAAATTTAACTCTTTTTCCATTATGCCTGGTTTGTGCTTTTGGTTTCTGTGTTGTCATTTCTCCCGGGCAAAGTGGGTATCTTTACGCACCATTACCGGGGGTTGTTGGCGTGTTTTTATTTCATCAGGGGAGCCACGTTTAACCTAGTTGTTTCGTTTTTTCTTCTACATTATTTTCGGGCTACATAAAAATGTAAACTTTTTTTTTTTTTTTGTTCCCTTTTAAAAATTTTAAAATCTTGGGGGAACTTGCCCTTTTTGAGAAAATTTTTCTTTTTTTTGTTTTTTTAATGGAATTTGCGGGGAAAAAATTGCTTTTCAAAGGAACTTTTCAGGGCGAGTCCGACTTTTTCCCTCGGGGGGAAATATCCTTTCACAGTCAAACATTCAAACATTGTTTTAAAAACCCCCAAGGGGGGCTTCATCAGCTTTCAAAAAAAAGGGGTTTAAAAAATAAAAAAAAAAAAACTGTTTTTTAAATCTCAGGGGGGGAGGGACATTTCCCTTTGTGTGTTGTTGGGGGTGTGTGGTGTGTTGGGGGTTTTGGGGTGTTGGGGTGGGTGTGGGGTTGTAGGGTAGTGGGGGGTAGTTGGGTGTGGTTTTAGGGGGGGGTTTTGTGGGGACGTTGTGACGGGTGGTGGGGGGTGGGTGTATTATTTGTGGTGGGGTGGGGAAAGGGGTGGGGTTTGGGTGTGGGTGTGTGTAGTGTAGGTGTGTATGTGTGGTGCGTGTGGTTTTAGTGTTTAGTTTTGTGGGGGAAGTGTAGTGTAGTGCAGAAAAAGTGGCCAGTCCCAAGTGCAGTGCAGTGAAAGTGCAGTTTTAGTGTTGTTTTAGTGTAGGGGGGGGTTTTGGGGTGGTGTAGTTTTTAGTGTAGTGTAGTGTATGAAAGTGCAGGGTGGGTGTAGTGAAATTTCCCCAGTGCATTTTCAGTGCTGTTGGGTAGTGTAGTGTAGTTTTTAAGTGTGGTGTGGTGTTTTGTGTGTAGTGTACTCCCGGGGGTGTTTTGTAGGAGTATAGGGGTTTTTTTACTGTAGTGTATGTATGTATTTTGGGGGGGTTGTGGTGGGGGTTTTGAAAGTATAGTGTACTTTTAATGAAATTGTATTTTGGTGGTGTGTGTGTGTTTTTTTGTGTGTGGTTTTTTGGTGTTGGGTGTTTTTCCCTGTGTGTCTGTGGGCTGGTGTTCTTTTCTTTGGGGCGTGGGGTGCGTGCAATTTTTGGGGGTGTGTGGGGGGGTTGTGTTTTTGGGTGTTTTGTGGGGTGTGTGTGTGTGTGTGTGAGTGGGGTTTGGGGATTGTGTGTGGTTTTGGTTTTTTGTTGTGGGGTGTTTTTGTGTGTGTGTGGGGAGTGAGTTGTTTTGGAAATGGTTGGTGTATACGGTGCGCGCCGTTTTTTGTGAAATGTGTCTTTTTGGGTTCGGGGTGTGTGTGCCCTGGTGTTGTTTTAACTTTTAAAATTTTTGCTTTGTATGTGTGTGCACGAGTGCGGGTGCATCATGTCATACGATTTTGTGGGGGTTTGTGTGTGGGGTTTTGTTGTGTGTGTTTTGTGTGGGGTTGGGTTTTTGGGTGTGTGTGTGGGCAGTGCGTGCGTGCGTCCATGCGCGCGTGGGTGCGTTGCGCATGTGTGTGTGTTTTTTGTTGTGTTTTATAGTATATGCCCTTTTCCTTCGAATACGTGGATATTTTATGTTGCATAGGGAATCATGTTTCCTTTTCCCTTTTAAATTTTATTGATTTTTGTGTTTGGCGGGTGCAGTCTTTTTCATATTTTGACTGGGGGGAAAAAGCTTAGTTGAAAATGTTTATTTCATTTTTCCCCGATTAATTTACAAACACAAACACAAAAACACACACCACACACACAAACACACAAAAAAACCCACCACACACACACACACACCACACACACTCACAAAAACACCCCCACACCACCCCACCCCAAAACCCCCACACAAAACACCAAAACACACACACACACCCCCACACCCCACACACACAACCACACACAAAATACACAAAACACACACACACAAAACACCTCCTAAAACCCCACAAACCACATACCCCCCACACACACCACTCACCCCCCACACACACACAAAACACCCCACTCACAAAACCACACACAAAAACACACACAGCAAACCCCCCCCGCCGCCCCGCGCGCACCCCCCCCGGAGTACCGGGACACACAGAGGCGCTTTCACCCCTCGGGACGGGGGTTTTTTGGGGTTTTTACGGCACTTCTTCTTCTTTTTTTCTTTACTTCTTCTTCTTTTCTTCTCTCCCTCTAAAATCGATCGGGTATATCCCACCTCACTTGGGGTTTGAGGACCTCTTATGTTTTTAAAACCCAATCGACTTTTCTCCTCTTTTCTCCTCTCTCTCCCCCCCCCCCCCCCCCCCCCCCCCCCCCCCCCCCCCTCCCCCCCCCCCCCCCCCCCCCCCACCCCCCCCCCCCCCACCCCCCCCCCCCCCCCCTCCCCCCCCCCCCCCCCCACTCCTGTTCCCGTTTGCTGGGAAAAGCCTCTCTTACATACTTGTGTCAAAAAGGGTACTTTCCGCACTTTCGTGTGAAGGGGGCCCCCCCCTCTTGTTTTTTTTTTCTCTGCCGGGGGTAGGGGGGAAGTGGGGAAAATTTTGTGCGTGTGTGCGGGGGGTTGGGGGTGGGGGTTGGTTTGGGGTGTGTGTGTGTGGGTTTTTTGTGTTTTTGTGTTTGTGTTTTTGTGTGTTTTTGTTGGGGGTGGGTGTTTTGGTTTTTTGGGGCCTTTTGGGGGTGGGGCGCGCCCCCGCAAAGGTGTGTGTGTGTTTTTGGGTGTTGTGGTGTTTTTTTTTTTTTTTTGGGTGTTGTGTTGTGGGGTTGTGTGTTGTGTGTTGGTGTGTGTGTGTGGTGTGTGTGGTGTGTTGTGTGTGTTTGTTTTGTGTTGTGTTGGTGGTTTTGGTTTGTGTCGTGCTTGCCGTGATCCTCCGTGCGTCCCTTGAAATCTCTTTTCTCATCTCTCCACCCCTTCCCCTTTAAATTACCCCCCCCCTCCTCCTTTTTCTCCCTCTCCCCCTCATTCCCCCTTTTAAAATCGGAAACGCCCGACTTTTTCCTCCCTTCCCATCTTTTTTTATACTTACGGCTGCTTCATTGCGGGTTGAATTATTTTTATAATTTTAAAATTATATATTTATATGTTTTTTATTATTTTTGTGTGTGGGGTTTTTGTGAGAGAGAGAGGGGAAAAGGGGGGGAGAGAGGGGGAGGGGGGAAGGGGGAGAGGGGGGAGAAAAGGAAGAGAGAGGAGAGAGGGGGAGGGGGGGGGTGAGAGGGGGGGGCCCTGGGGCCCTGCATTCTTTCCCTTTGTTTTTGTTTTTCTTTTTTTCTTCTTCTTTCTGCCCCTCTTCTGTTTTTCCTCTCTTTTGGTCTCGGGCCTTATATCTGTTTTTCTCTAAATCCCCCAACCCCACCCTTCCCCTCTTTTCCTCTCTCCTTCTCCCTCCTCTTTTCTTTTTCTTTCTCTCTCTCTTTTTGTGTTTTGTGTGGTGTGTTTTTGGGGTGTGTGTGGTGGTGTTGTGTGTTGTGTATTTTGGTTGTTTTTGGCTCGGCCTGTTTTTTTTGTGTGGTGTGTGTGTGTGTGTGTTTGGGGTTGTGTTGTTTTTGGGTGGTCTGTTTGGTTGTGGTGTGTTTTGTTGTTTTTGTTTTGTGGGTGGTTTTTGTTGTGTTTTGGTTTGTGTGGGTGTTGTGTGTGTGTGTGTGTGTTGTTTTTTGTGTGTTTGTGTGGGTTTTGTGTGTGTTTGGGGTGTTTGTGTGATATGTTGAATTTTAGCTCTCTTTGCTCGTCTGTTAATGTATGTGTGTGGGGTTGGGGTTTTTGTGTGTTTTGGGGTTTTTGGTGGTTGTGTGTTGTGTGTGTGGTGTTTTGTTGTTGGCCCGTTTTTGTGTTTTTTGTTTTTTGTTGTTGTTGGGGTTTGTGTGTGTTTTGGGGTGTGGTGTTTGTGTGTTGTGTTTTGGTGTGGATATGTTGAAGGTCAGCTCCTTTCCCTTCGCCCTTTTAATGTTTTCCCTGAATTTTTTTGATGTTTTTTTCAATTCTTTCCCGGGGCTAGTTGAAAAAAACATACATTGCAAATCTTTACTCTGATAAAATACATTTTTCCGTTTTGTATTCCCCTTTTCCTTCTCTCTCCCCCTTCCTGGGCTCCCTCTCCTTTTTACCTTTTTCTCGTTTTTGTTTTTGTTTTTTTGTCTCCCTCTTCTCACCCTCTCTCCCCTCTCCTCTCCCCTCTCTCTTTTTCTCGGGTTTTCTTTTTGTTTTTTTCTGTTTTCTTTTTTGTTCCCCCTTTTTTTCGGAAAAAAATGTGTGGTTGTTCCTTTTTTTTTTTTTTTTTTTTTTTTTTAAAGGCCCGCCCTTTTTGTAGGGGTTTGTTTTGGGGTTTGGTGGGGGTTTTTTTTTTTTTTTTTTTTTCCTTTTTGCTCTTGTTTTTTTTTTTTTTTTTTTTTTTTTTTCCCTTTTGCTTTGAATGCTTCAGGGTTTTTTTGTGTTTTTTAACCCCCAGGGGGAAAAAATCTTTTTCTTTTCTCTTTTTTTTTCTCTTTTCCCCTTCTCTCTCTCCCCTCTCTCTTCTCTCTTTTTCCCCCCCCACCCCGGTTTTTTTTTCCTTACTTTTTTCCCCTTTCTTCTTTTTTGGTCTTCTTTTTTTGCCTTTTGGGTCCGGGCCGTCTTTGGTGTTTTAAAAGAAGTTAGACAAAAAAAAAAAGTCCAGATAGATAGATTGGTAGAAAAGTTTGGTGGGGCGTATGTGTGTGTGTGTGTTTGTGTGGGGGGTTGTTGTGGGTGTGTTTTGGTTGGTGTGTGTGTGTGGGGTGTTTGGCGTGTGTGTTGCGGTTTGTTGGTGGTGTGTGTGGGGTTGGGGTGGGTTTTGTGGTGTGTGTGTGTTGGTTTTTTTTGTGGTGTGGTGTTTTGTGTGTGTTTTTGTGTTGGTGGGGTGGTTGGGGTGGTTGGCCGCCGTGGGGTGCTGTGGGGTTTTGGTTTTGTGGGTTGTGGGTGTTGTGGGTTTGTGGGTTGGTGTTTTTTGTTGTGTTGAGTTTTGTTTTTGGGTGTTGTGTTGTGGTCGCGCGCGCGCCCTTTTGCGGGGCACTTGTGCTTTTTTTTCTTTTAATTTTATTTTTATATATTAAATTTTTTATTTTTATTTATTTTATATATATATATATTTTATATTTATTTTTTCCTATATATTTTATTATTTATATATATATATATATAAATTTTTTCAAAATTTTTATTGCAACTACCGGGGAACGAGATTTTTCCCCTTTTTTGGGGAAACCCCTGATTTTTTGGAAAAAAAAATTTAACCTTTTCCTCCCGAAACCGGGGAAAAACAAAGGGCACAAAAGGAATTTTTGGTTTTTTTCCCCAAAAAGGGGGGGGTTGGGGGGGGGGGGGAAAGGAAATAACAACAACGGGGAAACTTTTCCCGGCGCTTGCCTGTGGGGCAGGGGGGGGGGAAAACCGGTTTTTCCTCTGCCAAAAAGTTTTTTGGGGCAAAAGGAATTGAAACAGGGGCTTCTTTCTGAGAGTCCGTAAAGAGGTGGTCGGGAATTGTCCCAATGAGCTTTGTAAAAAAATGGCGCCCTTTTAAAATTTTTGGCGTTTTTTTTACAATGAGCGTTTGAAACAATGAGGGGTCTTTTAAAAAATGGGGTTTTTGTAAAAAATGGGGGAGCCCCCTTTTAACAATGACCCGTTTTGTACAATGGGGGCGTTTGTCCCAAGGCTTTCTGTTTACAATGAGCGCTTGTATAAAGGGAGGTTTGTAAAAATTTGGGGTTTTCTGTAAATGGCGTTTGAACAAGGGAACTCGTAAAATGGGGCGTTTGTAAAATTGGGGCGTTTTGTACTAGAGCGTCTGTAAATGGGTTTTTTTGTCCCAATTTTGAGGGGCTGTACAATGGCTTTTGGGTCCCAATTAACGTCTTTTTCCAAGACCGTTTGTACAAGGAGGTTTGTAAAATGGCCGTCTTTTTAAAATTTAAAGCGAGTAAAGGGGGGAAGGTCGTAATAAAAAGTTTTGTTTTTTTGAGGGGCCCTTTAAAAATAGCCCCTTTTTAACAAGACGTTTGTACATTAGAGCTTTTTCCTGTACTGGGAGCTTCTGTACAATAAAACGTCTTTTTACATAGGGGGCCGTTTTGTACATGAACTCTGTAAAATTAAGGCGCCTGTACAAAAACCGGGGGCTAGAGTGGGGGGTACAAAAAGCACCCTTTGGTTACCTTAGAAACTCTGAAACAAAAACCTCTGTACATAAAACGTTGAATAAAAGGTTTTGTAATAAACATCGTACAAAAAGCCCTGAAACAATGAGACCCCTGTAAATAGAGGGTTTTTACATAGACCCGTCTGTAAAATAGAAGCTGTACAAAAACCCTTTTGTACAAAGACGTCTGCACATAGAGCGTTTTGTACTTTTAAAAAACTTTCTTTTAAAACCTTGTACTTTTGAGCGTTTGTACATAAAGGGGTTTTGTACATAGAGCGTCTGTACAAAACCCCGTACATAAAACGTTTTTTGTCCCATAAACGTCTGTACAATGAGCGTTTTGTACATAGAGCTACTGTTTCCAAACCAGGATTTTCTGCACTTCATTTGGGTTTTTTTGGATGTAAAGGGTCAAAAAGGTTAAAACTGGTTGGGGGGGGTGGGAGAGAGGAGGGGAGAGAGAAAGGGGAAGAGAAAAGGGGAGAGGGGGAGTGGGGAAAGGGGAGGGGGACAGAGAGAGAGGGGGAAAAACCGAACAAAAGACAGGACAGACAGAACAAAAACGGGACAGAAAAGGGGACAAAAGAGAGAGACAGTTTGGAGAGAGAGGAGAAGAGGGGGAAAGAAAAAAGGGGAGGGGAGAGGGAGGAGCCCGGGGAAAATTTCGGGGGGGGGGGGGTGGGGGCCCCGCAGGGTTTGTTTGTGCGTTCTTTTTTGTGTGCGGGCCCGCGCGGGGGGGGCTTTTTGTGTTTTTTTTTTTTTCTGGTTTTGTGTGTGTTTTGTTGTGTGTGTGTGGGGGTGTTTTGGGGGGGGGGGCTTTTGCCGGGGCGGGGCCGTGCGTGCGGGGGCCCCCCGCCCCCGCCCGCGGCCTTTTTAAATATATTATTTCTTTTGAACCCCGGCCCGTTTTGACGTTCGTTTTTGATTTTTTAAAAACATCATGCCCCATGCGGAACTGGGGGCCTTTCCGCAGTGCCCCGTTTTGTGTTTTACGGGAAATTAATGTCAACAAAACTCTGGCTAAAAAATTTGTTTAAAATTGGGTTTTTTTTTCCTTCCCACCCATGAGTTTTCGGAGGGGGGGGGAAAGAGGGGGGGGGAGGAAGGGGGGGAGAGGAAGGGGAGAGAGAGAGAGAGAGAGAGGGGGGAAGGGGGAGAGGAGAGAGAAAAAAACCCCAAAGAAAAAAGCCAGAAGTGGGGAGTGAGAAAAAAGGGAGGAGAGCAGGAAAAATGAGTGAGAGGGGAAAAAGAAAAGGGGGGTGGGGGGGGAAAGGGGAGAAAAAAAAGAGGGAAGAAAGGGGAGAGGGAAAAGATTTATTTAAAACCCAAAAAACGAAAAACCCCAGCAACAACAAAAAAACCAAACCCTTTTTAAAAACCCAAGGGGTTTAAAACAGCAAGTGTCAAAAACACAAACTTAAGGTTTATGTCTGGGAACCCGGTTTCAGGGGGTTCAGGGGGGGCCAAATTAGAGGGAAGCTGTACATGTCCGTTTTTCTCGGGAAAATTCCCTTTTTTTAACCCAAAAACAGGGGGGCCCAGGGGCGGGGGGGAAAGACGGGGGCCCAGGGGCGGGGGGGAAGAAAAGGGGTAAAGGGGGCGGGGGGAAAAAAACAGGGGTCAGGGGCGGGGGGAAAAACAGTTTCAGGGGCGGGGGGAAGACAGGGGCGGGCTGGGGGGAAAAGACAGGGTAAAGGGCTGGGGGAAGGGACAGCGGGCAGGGGGGGGGGAAAAGGAAAGGGGCCGCGGAGGGTTTTGGGGGAAGGGCCCAAGGGGTTTAGGGCCCTGGGGGAAGAGGGGCCCAGGGGGGAAACCGGGGGAAAGGGGTGGGGGAAGAAGCCGGTTTCGGGGGGCCGGGGGGGAAGGAAAAAGGGGTTAAGGGGCTGGGGGCAGGGGGGGGTGGGGGAAAAAGGGAGGGCGGGGAAGAAAGGGGTAAGGCTGGGAAAACGGGGTTGGGGGGGGGGTTGGGGGGAAGCCCCAGGTCCAGGGGCTGGGGGAAGCCCAGGGGTCAGGGGGCTGGGGGAAAAACCAGGGTCAGGGGCTGGGGGGAAGCCCGGGTTGCCAGGGGGCTGGGGGAAGACAGGGGTCGGGGGCGGGGGGAAAAAAAGGGTCAGGGGTGGTGGGGGGCCAGGTCGGGCGGGGGGATGGGGTGGTCAGGGGAAAAAGCCTTTGGGGTCGGGGGCCCCCGGGGGGGAAAGAAAGGGCTTCCTGGGTAGTTGGTCGGGGGGGGCCTTGGGGGAAAGCCCGGGGGTAGGGGCGGGGGGAAAAAGGGTGGGTGTGGGGAAAAAAAAACCAGGGGGTCAGGGGCGGGGGGGAAGGGAACAAGGGTTTTTTCAGGGGGCGGGGGGGAAGACGGGGGGGGGAAGGGTTAGGGGGGGGAAAAAGGGAAAAAGGGGGTCGGGGGGGCGGGGGGAAGACTGGGGTCAGTGGGCGGGGGGAAGACAGGGTTTCGGGGGCTGGGGGAAACAGGGTGGGGGTGGGGGGCGGGGTGGGGTTGGGGGAAGACAGGGGTAGGGGCGGGGTTTGAAGGGGTCCCCCTGGGGAAAGGAAAAGGGTAGGGGGGGGAAAAAGGGGGTCAGGGGTTTTGGGTTTGAAAAAGGGCAGGGGCTGGGGGGGAAAAGACAGCCGGGCGGGGGGCAGGGGGGCTGGGGGGAAAAAGGGGTTTTAGGGCTGGGGAAAGGGGGAAGGGTCGGGGTTAAAGGGGGTGGGGCGGGGGGAAGCAGGGGTCAAGGGCTGGGGGAAAAGGACAGGGGTTTCAGGGGGGCGGGGGAAAAAGAAGGGTCAGGGGCGGGGGGAAGGGAAAGGGGTGCAGGGGGCGGGGGGGAAAAACCGGGGGCGTCGGGGGGGCTGGGGGAAAAGACGGGGGTTCCCAAGGGGGCTGGGGGGGGGAAGGGGAAAAGACAGGGTGGGGGCCCTTGGGGGAAAAAGGGAAACAGGGGTTCAGGGGCTGGGGGGAAAAAGGGGCAGTGGGGGGAAAAGACGGGGGTCGGGGGGGCCTTGGGGGAAAAAGGGAGGAAAAAGGGGGAAAAACAGGGCCCGGGGGGAAAAGACAGGGGTCGGGGGCTGGGGGAAGAAAAACCGGGTCCAGGGGCGGGGGGAAACAGGGGTAAAAGGGGCTGGGGGGGGGGAAAGACAGCGGTCGGGGGGTTTGGGGGAAAGACGGGGCGGGGGCCTTGGGGGGGGGGAGGGGGGAAGACGGGGTTTCGGGGGATTGGGGAAGACGGGGGGCATGGGGGGGCGGGGGGGAAGGGGAATGGGGGGAAAACCCCAGGGGTTCAGGGGGGGGGGAAAGGGGGAAACAGCGGTCGGGGGTTGGGGGGGGAAGCCCGGGGGTGGGGGCGGGGGGAAAACAGGGGGTCAGGGGCTGGGGGCGGGGGGGGGCGGGGAAAAAGGGGGTTTCCAAGGCGGGGGGGGAAGAACGGGGTCGGGACTGGGGAAGCCCGCGATAGGGGCAAAGGGGGAAAGGGCCCAGGGGATCGGGGGCGGGGGGAAGACAGCGGCCCGGGGTTTGGGGGGAAGACGGGGAAACGGGGGTTGGGGGAAGGGGGATTGAAATGGTGACCGTTTTTCAAAATTTCAAACAAAAGCCCAAACTTCCTCAGGGGGCCCCTTTTCAAAGGTGCTCGGGGCCTTTACGACAATGCCAATACCCACAACACAAAACACACCACACCACACACAACAACACACCCACACCCCAACAAAACACCACCACAACCCCACACCCCAAACACACCACCACACCCACACAACACACACACAACACACACACAAACACACTCCCCGCGCGGCGCCCCTTTCCTCCCTCCCTCTCCAAACACCCACACACACACACCCCACACACACCACCACACACACACACCCCACACATAAAACCATGTACATGCCAAAATTTCTCTTTTTATTCAATTTAAGTCGTTAGTTTTTTCCCACTTTTTTACTTTATAACACAGCACTTTTGGGTGGCGAAACCCGCCCCCCCGGGCGGGGGCCCCGCGGCGCAACCCCAAACACCAAACACACACACAACACAAGCCCGCAGCACGCACGCACGCACGCCCACCCCCGCACCCCACGCACAAAACAAAAACTAAACCAACACAAATGCCCGGGCCCCCGTCCACACAAAAAAAAACAAATGGGGAAAAAAAACACAACACAACCCCCCTCACCACACACACACACACCCCCACAAACACCCCACACACAAAACACACACACAAAAAACCCCACACAAAACACGCACCAAAACCCCACAAAAACCACGCCCCCAACAAAATGCAAAACTCACGATCCTCTTTTCTCTCCTCCTCCGTTTTCCGTCCCCCTCCCCCTCTCTCTCTCTCTGTAAAACAGGCATTTTCCAAATTTGCTTTTTAAATTAAAAAATTTTTGGGAATCGGGGGAAAGAAATTTGGGTTTTTTTTTTCAAATAATGGTTTTGGGAACGGGGGGATTTTGCCGGGGGTTTGGAGGGGGAAAAGGGGGAAATTTTATTGGGGAAATTTTAAAGATGGGGAATGTTTTTGCTTTTTTTTCCCCCAAAACGGGAACCCTGGCCCATTCCAAAAAGGGGGGAAAAAACAGAAAAGAACCGGTTAAACCCTTTTTTTTTATTTTTTAAAAAAAGTATTTTTGGAACAAAAAAAATATGTATCGTTGATTACGTGGGGTGGAAATAAAAAAATTTGGGCCTTTCCCAAGGCTTAGACCCGCCCTTTTGGGTTTTTTTTGGGAACCGCCCAGAAAAAAAATTTTTATTGAGAAATTTGCCTTTTTTTGTGTTTTTTCCTCGGGGAAGTGAGGGGAATTTAATTAAGGGTTAGAATAAAAAGCAAAATTTGGTTACCGAAAAATTGGCAAAATTTTTTTTGAAAAACAATCTGCAAAAAAAAATGAGGACAAAAATTTGGGTTGTCCCCAAAAAATTTGGGAACTTAGGGACGAAAAAATTTCTGTGAAATCTTTTTGGGGCAAAGGGGTTTTTATTGCAAAGTTTAAAACACCCCAAAAAAAAAAAAAAATAACTCGAACTGATGTAACCCCCGAAAAGAATACGAAATTTCGGGAAGGGAAAAAAGATTTTTTTGGTTGTTTTTTTCTTTGCTATTTTTTTTTTTTTTAAGAAAAAAAAGCGTTATTTTGGAGGGGGTTTGGTGGCCCTGGTTTTTTTGCTTGGGGAAAAAACCATTCAATTTTTTTGCATATTGTTTGGACTTGTTACCTTCCTTATTTTGTTTTTTTTCTTTTGTTTGCCCCCCATGTCAAAAAGGGCTATATCCCCCTGATTTTTGGGGGAAAAGTTTTTTTTTCGGGGTTTTCGGGTTTTTCCTTCTCTTTTTCCTCTCTTTCTCGCTTCTTTTTTCTTTTTTCCTCTTTTCCCTCTTTTTTCTTTCCTTTTTTTCCCTCCCCGGGGGGGCCTTCTTTTTTGTCTCTCTCTTCTTTTTAAAAACCCCCAAAACAAACACCCCACACACACACACCCCCACATCCCACACCCCCAAAAAAGGGACGCACACACCCCCCAACGCACGCCCCCCACCCCCCCCGAAACCACACAAAACACACACACCACACACACAAAACCCACACCCCCCCCGGCCACGCCCCCAAACGGGGGGCCCCCCGCACAAGGGCGAAAACGCAACCCAAAAAGCACCCACCCACAAGGCACGGGGGCAAAGCACCAGCACAGCACAACACCGCCAAACGCACAAGCAACGCCCCACAAAGCCGCACAAAAAACCCACACAAAAAAACAATTTACACACACAGGCAAGCACACACGACACACCCAAAAACCGACCCAAAACACCCAAAACCCCAAACCACACACACACTCACACACACCCCACCACAAAACCCCCACACACACAAAAACCCCACAACACAACCAAACCAAAAAACCACACCCCAACACCAAACCCAAACACACCCCCCACAACCCACCAAAAACACACACACAAACACCAAACACACCACCCAAACACAACCCCACACACACACAGCACACCCACACCCCCCACACACACCAACACAAAAGGGAAAGGGAACTAAGGGGATTTTTGGAGGGGGGGAAATTTGACCTGGCTTTTAGAAAAACCCCAGGGTAAAAAGTTTAGAAGATTTTTATTTGTTTTGGTTCACAATGACTATTTGTTTTCTTTTTTTGGGGGGATTTTTGTACGGGGAAAAACGGGTGTGATCTGATCATGTTCCCTATTTTTTTTTCCTTGCCCTTCCCTGGAGGCTGGGGGGTTTAATCTGAACACTTTACGGGAAAAAGGGAGGGGGGTTCCCATTTTTTTTTTTATTTAAAAAAAACAAAGAAAGAAAATTTCAAAATGGATACAACGTTTGAAGGGACGTTGAGGGGGGGTCGACCTGTTTTTTTAATTTTCCTTCAGAACCCCGGGGGCCAAAGGGAGGTCAAAGTGGAAATACAAAAATCCTGTGAACCCCCTCCCTTTTTTGGGACGAGGAGTGTAAGCGTGCGAAAAAAAAGGGAATACCAACATAAAGGGTTTGTATTCAGAGGGTTTCAAATTTTTTAAAAGGGTTGATTTAATAAATTTATCTGAATCAGAAAAAGGCGTTTAAAAGTTTTGGTGTGAAAGAAAAAAAAGAAAGTAAAAAAACGTCCCCGGTTTTTTTAAAGGGAACGAAATTTTGGTTTTTTCTGAATAAATTTCCCAGGGGGCTTTTTGGGCCCAAAAAGGGTTAAAAATCTTTGACAAAAACCCAAAACCGGAACTGCTCAAAATTGTCTCCCTCGTGCGTAGAAATGTTAATTTTAAAATTTGGGTTTTCAATCAGCAATCAGGATGACTAAATTTGGGTTTTGTGGGGGTTGTTGATGTTTAAATAAATCATGTCCCCGGGAAACTGCAGTAAACCTTTTTTTTAAATTTTCCCCAAAGGGGAGAGGGGGGAACTTTTCAGGGGGTTTAAAATTGTATGCTATTCTTTGCAAAAAAAAAAGGGAAAAGAAATCTGGACCAAGGGTTTCGCCCTCTGATTTTTTTACACCATGAAATTTTTCCTTTTGTTAGATTTCTGTATCCTTTTTGTTAACAAAAAATTTTGGGGAAAGGGGGGAGTACCTCAAGCGGGCGAAAGTTTCATTTTTCCCTTTACAAAAAAAGTAGTTTGAGGAAACAAAACCAATTTTAGGGGATTTCTTTGTTGAACATAACAGAAAAAAAAATTTTTTTAAACCATTTGCGGGGAAAAAAAGGGTTTTTTTTTAAAAAAACAGCTAAAGGATTTTTTGTGATGCGAAGATACTATTCCTAAAGCTCAAGCGGGTTTCGAAAAGGGTTTTCCCAGTACTACGAAAACATTTTTTTCTTTTAAAACCTGGTTAAAAAAATACCTCACAAAACATGGTCCCCGGGGGGCCCGGCCCCACACTCAGAGCCCACTGCCATTTTTAGTTCCCCCAAAACGCTCTCCCTTTTTCCCCCGGCAAGGCCCAAAACCAGCCCAGCCCCCCGCCCCCGGCCAGCCCGCTGTTTGTTTGGACGCTTCAAAGACGGGTTGAAACCATTTTTAATTATTTTTTACTGTCCCGAGGTTTTTAGACTATAATTTCTGTACGACAGAAATTAGCGCAGTAAAGTTAATTGGAGAGTGTGACAAAAGCGGGCATTTGGGTTTCTTTCCTTGTGAGTACCATAATTAATTCGTTTTTTAAAAACTTTCTGACAGAAATTTTGCCCCGGGCAAAAACCTTTACCCCTGGGGCGCCTTTGCGCTTTGGGCCCTGATGTGCTTTTTAAAGCCGAAGTAGGTCGGGGCTTTGGGCAAAAAATTTTTGTGAATTAAAAGTTGTTACCCATTTTGAAAAGGGGTCGTATTTACACCGTTGTATAAAACACATATTTCTTCAATTGTTGCCTACATTTTTATATGTACTATGGGTTTCAATTTTAGGCAACGGAAAAACCCAATTAAAGGGGGAAACCCTAGAGGAATAAATAATTACACAAGCAAAATAATACTAAGTTTCCCGTAAAAGGGAAGGGCCCAAAAATAATAAAGTGAATAATTTTTATTAAATTTTGAAATTATTCCATTTGCCATCACAATACTATTTCATCGGGGAAAATTTAAAATTAAAAATGTGTTGGGGGGTTTTTTTAAATACCATTAGGGGTTTTTTTTTGTGTGGGTGTTTGTGTGTGTGTGTGTGTTTTGGGGGTTTTGGTGTGTGTGGAGAGAGAGAGGAAAGGGGGGGGGGGGGGGGGGGGATTTGGGGAAAAAGGGTAAATTTTTTTTCAAAATTGACATATATTAAATGATACAAGTTGAATTTCAAAGTTTGTAATGGGTTATATAACAGCTAGAAATATTGACCTTTATTTCCAAGATTAGGCATAAAATTGATAAATTATAGGTTTTAAAATTTTTTAAAAATTAAGTGAGAGTAACTACTGAACATCAACAATATTTTTTTTTTTTTAGATTTTTTTTTTTCAAACAAAAAAAAACGGGAAACTTCTGTTAAAGTGTGGGGGGGGGGGAGGGAATGGGGGGTTGGGGGCGGTTTGGGGTGGAGGGGGGGGACAAAAACCCAGCAAAAAGCCCCTTAAAGGTGTCCCACTATTCTGTAACACAACCGCTGATTGAAAAGTGTGGGACTCACACCACGAGACATGTGCAGAAAAGGGACAGTTGTTTTTGTTTTTTAAAAGTATTGTGAACGTTATGTAAAGAGAAGGGGATATTGACACAAAACCCGGTTTTTACCTTAAAGGGTCGTGAGTACAATGTTTTTGGGGGGTGTGTGTGTGTGTGTGGTGTGTGTGTGGTGTGGGTTTTGTGTGCGTGCGGGGGGCGTGCGGGGTGGCGTGGTGTGTGTGTTTTTGTTGGGAGTGTGTGTGTGTGGTGGGGGGCGTGGCGTTTGTGTTTTGTGTTTTTGTGTGGTGGTTTTTTTTATTTTCCAGGGGGTTTTGTGGGTGTTTGGGGGTGTTGTTGTTTTTTTTGGGGGTTTTGTGTGTGTTTTGATTGTTTTTTTTTTTTTCTGTTAAGTCATGCATGCAGGGCCCATTTTAAATTTCAGCTTTTCTTTTCTCTCTCTCCTCTCTCACGTTTTCTCTCTCTTTTTCTCTCCCCTCTCTCTCCCCCCCCCCCTCTCCTTCCTTCTCTCGCTCTTTCCCCCCCTCCCCTCCCCCCCGCCCAAACCCATTTTTTCGTATGCCTTTGTGCCGTTGTTTAGGTCTTTTTTAATGTGTGGTGTGTGTGTTTTGTTGGGGTGTGTGGTGTGGTGTGGTGTTTTGGTGTGGGGGATCTTTTTTTTCTGTGAACCCGCATGCACTTTCAGCTTCATTACTTACTCTCTCCTTTTTCCCTCTCTGCTTTCTCTTCTCTCCCCCTTCTCTCTCTCTCTCCCTCTCTCTCTTCTCGTCTTTTCTCTCTCTCCCCCCCCCTCCCCGCCCCACCTCAGTCTCGTAATGCCGTTTTTTCCGTGTATATGAAATTTTTTTAGTTTTGTGTGTGATTTTTGGGGTGTGATGTGTTTTGGTGTGGTGTGTGTTTTGTGTGTTGTGGTGGGGTGTGTGTGTTTTTTGAGGAGAGAGGAGAGGGAGAGAGGGGAGAGAGAGGAGAGAGAAAATTGGGTTTTGTTTAGTTTTTGTGGGGCAAGCCAATGTCATGTAAAACTTTTTCCCTCTCTGATCATGTTTTTTAATTGATTTTGTTATGTAAAAAGCTATCTGTGCATTTTTCAAGTTTTTCATGTATGTATTAAAAATCAGCCCCCTCCCCCCCCCACCTCCCCTCTCCCCCCTCTTCTCTCTGCATGCTTTTATTGTTTTTGGGGGGTAAAAAGTTTCCTTTTGCATTTTCTATTTCTTTTATGTATTTTCCCTTATTCTCAATCAGCCCTTTTCCCCCCCCCCCCCAAATCCCCTCCCTCCCTCTCTCTCCTCTCTCTTCTCTTTTCTCCCTCTCTCTCCTCTTCTCTCTCTCCCCCCCATTTTTTTGCATGCCGCTGGTGTACACGGTGCATTTTTCTTTTTTTTCCCTTATTGTTTTTATAAGTGAAAATTTTGCGTGCAGTGTCTTGTGTAGTCATTTTTACTCAATCATTCCTCTCTCATTTTTTCTCTCTCTCTCCCCCTCCTCTCTCTCTCTCTCTCTCTCTCCAAAAACCCCCAAACCCCAAACCCACCAAAAAAAACACACACACACCCCACACACACACACCCCACACACTCGATTTTGGGGGTTTTGCAGCTTTTTTTCTTTCCAAGCGCGGGTTTCTTTTTTTTTTTTTTGTTTTTTCCATTAGTCGGGCGTTAAAATTTTGATACCAAAAAACCCCATCTGTAATTTTTAATAATCATAATGAGGGTTTTGGGAGGGTTTAAGGGTTTCTCTTTTATGAAACATTTTGGGAAGTGCCGCGCGGGGGCGTGCAGGGCGTGTGCGCATGTGTGTGGGTGTGTGTGCCGCGCGCGCCCCGCGCGCGCAGGGCGTCCCCGTGCTTTGCGTTCCCGTGTATTGTGAGAATTCAAGCGGTTCTAAACCAGCAACTTTTTCCCGGGCAAAGCAAAGGGGAGGGTTTGAATCTTCGGCACTTAAAAAAATTTTCCCCCACACAAATTTAACCTTCGCGGGGAAAATTTGGGCCTCCCCCAGGGTGTTGTGGACAAAAACCCGATTCTGCTTTTTTTCGCTTAAGCTCCCCAAAGCCCAAGGAAACTCCGTGTGCTTTTTCTTTTGTAAACTTTTGGTCAGCAAAATGGGCGCGAATTACAAACC
>JAMYXO010003105.1:0-21213 GCA_033310375.1 Conus canariensis | reverse complement strand
CCCGCACGCACCCCAACCCACCCACACACACAACCCCAAAAACACACACACCACACACACAACCAAAAACCCAAAGGGGCCCCCGGCAACGCCAGTACCACACAGCAAAACCCCCCCAAAAAAACACACACCCCACCCACACACCACACACAAAACACCACACACCACACCCCCACCACCCCACACACCCAACACACAACACACCACAGCACATGCACACGCCCAGACGAGGCGTGCCACACGGCAAAAACCAAAAAAACCCAAAAACCCCCAAAAACCCCCCCAACCCCCAAAACACCCACACCCCAACACACACAAAAAATCAAAAAAAAAAAAAAAAAAAAAGGGGGGGTTACGTACGGGCCCCAAAAACCCCTCTAACGTAGAATAACCGGGGGTGGTATCCAAACTCTATACTGTCACCATTTCTTATACCAAATTGCCGGTTTTGCCTGTATACTTTTTGTCCACACACTGCACTGCCTCCGTCACTCTGTCTCCACAAATGGTTCCACGCATTTTTTCCCAAAACCCCTCCAACCCCCTTTTTGGCACGCTCACATGGAACAATTTGCAGGAAAACCAAAAAAAAAAAAGGGAAAAGACCCCCTGCCAGCTTTCCGGTGCTTTTTTTTTTGGGGCGTGGGGGCCGCCATTTCACGGCAAAATTTCGTTTTAAGCCTTTAAAAAGAAAAAAAAATTTTAAGAAAAAAGAAAAAAAAAAAAAGGGAAATTTTGTACACAAATCGAGGAGAAGAGAGAGAGAGAGGGAGAGAGAGAGAGGGGGGGGAGAGAGAGAGAGAGAGGGGGAGAGAGAGGGGGGCCCCGAGGAAGAGAGAGAAAAAAAGAGAGAAGAGGGGGGAAGAGAGGAAAAAGAAGAGAGAAAGGGGCCGGGGGGGGGAAAGGAAAGGGAAAAAATGGGGCTGACTTTGGCGGGCCCCCAGAGCGTAAAAAAAGGAGGGGAAAAGGAAGGGAGAGAGGGGAGAGAGAGAACCCCCGACCCCCCGTTTTGGACCCCCCGGACAGACAAAAGGGGACAGACAGATTAAAGGTGTTGATAAAAAAAAAAAAACCCCCGGAAAAAATTTGTTGGGGGTTTTTTGGGTTGTTTGTGTGGGGGGTGTGTGTTTTGGGTTTTTGTGTGTGTGTGTGTGGTGGTTTTTTTGCCCCCCCGCGCGCCCCGCCAGGGGGCGCGGTGTTGAAAAAATTTCCCCCAAAATTCATCAACATACTAATAAAAAAAATAAATATATTAATATAATATATATAAATATTAAAAATTTTAAACGCAATGAAAAACCCCCCAAGGGCCAATTTTTTTTTTTCCCCAACCCCGTTTCGGCTTGGGCCTTGTTTAAAAGGGGACTTTTTTATTTTGGTCCAAAACTAAGAAAAATAAACAATCCTTAACCCTGGGGGAAAAAAAAAACCCCCTCCTTAACTCCAAAAAAAAAAAAAATTAAAAAACCTTAATCCTAAAAAAAAAATAAAAAAATCCTTAACTCCTCCTGGGAAAAAAAAAACCCCCAAAAACCCCCTTCATACAAGCCCCAATACCCCCCCTTAATCCTACTAAGAAAAAAAACCAACCTTAATCCAAAACCCCGAAAAAATAAAAATTTCCAAAAAACCCCTCTAAAAAAAAAAAAAAACCCTTTAAAACTCGGGCTTTTTTTAAAAATTAAAAATCAGTAAAAAACAGTGCCTGGCGGGGGCCCCCTCAACGAAGAAAAAAAAATTTTTAAAAATTTAAAAACAAAATCCCCCCGTTTTTAAACTTTGGCACCCGTATAGTTTTTAAAAAAACCCCCCCCAAAACTCTAAACCCCCCAAACCCTCACACAGCCCCACCCCACATCCCCCAACTAAAAATTTTTCCAAAAAACCCCCCCAAAAACCCACACAACCCACACACACACACACGCGCGCGCGCGGCGGCGCGGGGGGCGCGCGCGCGCGCGCGGGCGCAGTCCCCCCGCACCCAGACCCCAAAACCCCCCACACACAACCCCCACACAAAAAACACCCCACCACACCCCCATCCGTGCCCCACGCACCCCCCACACACACACACACACACCCACACACCCCCCACAACCACAAAAAAACCCCAATTCCCAAAAACCACCAACACCCACACACACACACCCCCACCCAAAAACACACCCCACACAAAAGGGGGCACGCGCCCCCCCCAGCCCGAAAATAAAAAAAAACCCCCCAGAAATTAAAGGGGCCCAAATAAAAAAAAAAATTGGGGGGGGAAAAAGAAAAAACCCCTTTAAACCCCCTGAGAAGCTTTGTGAGAAAAAAAAAAGAAAAACGAAAAAAGAAACAACAACAAAAACAACAACAACAACACAGTGTCCCCCCAAAAAAAAGGGGGGGGGGAAAACCCCTGGGTTGCAAAAAAAAAAAAATTTTCCCGGGGCCCAAAAAGTAAACAAAAAAAGGGGTTTAAACCCCAGCATACATTAAAAAAGGGGGAAAAGGGAAAAAAAAAAGGGGAAAAATTTTTTTTAAATTTTGAATTTTCGGGGGGGGGTTTTAAAAACCTGCATGTGGGGTGTGTGTGTTGTGGGTTTTTTTTGGGGGTGTGTGTGTGTTTGTGTGTGGTGTGTGGTGTTTTTGGCTAGTAGTTGGTGGGGGAGGGGGGTTTTTGGGGGGGGGGGGGGGGGGAGGGGGGGAAAAAAGGGGTTTTTTTTTGGGGATTTCGGGTCTTAAATGGTTATCCGCCCTTAAAATTTTGCCCTTTTTTAAAAAAGGTTTTTTGTCTCTGCCCCGTTTTGGGGGGTCTGTCTTTTCCCCTCTCTTTTGTCTCTCCCTTCTCTCCCCCCTCCCTCTCTGTCTCTCTTTTTTCTGGTGTTTTTCTCTCCCTCCCCCGCCGATCTGCGCTCTCTGGTCTCTCTTTTTTTAACCCCCCTTTTCCTTGTCTGTCCTAACCAAAAGCCTTTTTTTCCCCCCCTTTTTGGTTTCCCCGGGGGTTCTGCCCCCCTTTTCTGTTTCTTCTTCCCTTTTTCCCCCCCATCACATTTCCCCAGCTTCCCCAAAAATTTAAAAATTTTTTTCTTTCCCCCCCCCCTAGGCCCTATTTTTTTGGGAAAAGGAAAAAATTTTGAGAGGGGAAGGTTGAGAAGGATGAATGGGGGGGGGGGGGGGGGGGGGGGGGGGGGGGGGGGGGGGAGGGGGGAGGGGGGGGAGGGGGGAGGGGGGGGGGGTTAGGGGGGAAAAGGGGGGGGAAAGGGGGAGGGGAGGGGAAGGAGAGGATGAGGGTTTTGGGGGCCACCGGCGGGGTGCCACCCACGTTGGTAGTGTGTGTGGGTGTGTTTTTTGTGTGTGGTGGTGGGGGTGGTGTGTGTGTGTTGTTTGTGTGTGGTTTTTTGGGGGGGGTAAAATTTTTTTTGGGAAAGGGAAATTTTGAAAATAAATGGAAAATTTTTGTACATTCCCATACACCATTTGGGGAAAAGGTGTCAAAATTTTTTTTTTTAGGGGGGCCTGTTTTACCCACATTTTTGTTTTATCAATGTTGAATTTTTTTTTTTGGGGTTTTTTAAAACATGCCGAAAAAAAACATTTTTCCCCCGAGTATATGGGGAATAAAAAAAAACGTCTGAAGAAAAAAGTAAAAAATTTGTCTTTTTCTCTCCCCAAAAAAAGGGGATTTTGGGGAAAAACCCGGGGGGGGGGGCCCGAGTTTTTTAAAAGGGATAACGAAAAAAAAACCTAGATTTATCGCCCGTGTTTTCAACACATTAAAACAAACACCAGCCCCCCCCAAAACCCAAACACCCCCCCTCCCCCCGGGGGAAACCCCAGCCAACCAAGGACAGGCGCAACATCCCCCACCACTGACCCCTGCCACCCACCGACAGGCGTAATTTCCCCCGGTGAAATCTTTTTTGTCCCTTTTTCCCCCCTTTCGAAACCCCCAAAAAAAACCCCCAAAAAAATGGTGTACGGAAAAACCCCCAAAAGGGCCGGCCCCCCCCCAACCGGACTCTTTTGGGGGTTCCCAGTGGGAAAGGGGGAAAAAATGCTTGTTCCGTCAAAAACCCCCTTTTTATAAAAAAAAAAATCTTTCCTTTTCCCTTCAGACCTTCCCTTTTTTTTTAAAAGGGGGAAAAAAGGGCCCACGTCTTATTGGGTTCGCAAGGGGGACAAAAAATTCCTCTCCCCAAAAGGGATGTCGTTTTTTTTTTCCCAATTTTTCCCTTTTTTTCCCTTTTCAAAATCCCCCTTTTTTCCTTAAAAAAAAACCCCAAGGGGGGAAAAATTACAGGAGCCCCCGGGGTTTTTTGGGATTTTAGCCGCGAACCGATCAAACTTATGCCTTTTTGTCCCCCCAAATTTTTTGATCAGAAAAATATCTGGGGGTCATTTTTTTTCCCTTTTCGCATGTTCCACAGATTCATTTGATTTTGGGGGAATACCGTAAAAAAAATTTTGTTGGTTTTTGACTTTTTCCTCTAAGTGGGGACCTTTTTTTAGTTCTAATTGAAAAATTTTTCCCTTTTTTCTTTGAGGTCAGGGGTTCTTTTTCCCCCAAAAGTTAAAAAATCTTTTTTTCCCTAAAGTCTCCCCCCTCTTTCCCTCAGATCTTTTCACACCTTTTTTTGTAACGCGGGGGGAATAAAAATTTTTAAAAAAAATTGCATTTCCCCAAAAGGGTTCCCAAAAAAAATTTTAAAATTTTTTCCCCAAAAAATTTTAAAACAGTTCATTGACGTCAACATACCCATGAGTCCGCCATTGGTGGGGGTGGGGGGGAGGGGGGGTTTTTTTTTTTCCCCGGGCCTTTTTTGACCCCCCGGGCGAACCCATTTTTTTTCCCCCAAAAAGTCACCCCCCTGCCCCCCCCCGCCCCTGAGCCCCGGGGACCCCGGCCCCCCTGCTTCAAACTGTCCGCCCGGCCCCTGGGTTCTGTCCACGTCCCCGGGGGTATTTTTGGGAAGGATTCCGCCCCAAAATTTTTTAAAAGGGGAGGGCACCAAGGGCTCCCCCGCTAGCTTCGCATGCGGTTTGAAAAGGGGGCCCCCCCAAAAACCCGTTTTTTTCCTGGCCCCCCAAAAAAAATTTAAAAGCGATGTAGATGGGAAAACGAACCCCCCAAGCGGCCAAAACCCAAGTGCTTTCTGAAGGCATGATATCGGTGGGGGTACTGGAAAATTTTTTTGGGGGAAAGGGGTACTTTGTAAATACCCCCGCCCCCCAAAAAAAGAAGGAAACAACACAGCCATCAATGCATGACTGCTCGACTAAAAAAAAATTTCACAATGCCGCCCAGAAAAGAGAGAGAAGAAAAAGGGGGGAGAGAGAGAGAAGAAGAAGACAGACAGACAGACAGAAAACCCCGGAGCCCCCGGGGAAAATACAGGGGGGAAAGGGGGCCCCCCAGAGAGGGGGGGGGAAAGAGGGAGAAGGGGGAAAGGGGAGAGCCAAGACAGATGAGACAAAAAGAGAGGACAAAAAAGGGGGAAAGAGAAAGGGGAGAAGGGGAGAAAAAAGGGGGCCCAGACCACAGCCCAGAAAAGGGGGGTTTTAAACCCGGGCAAGGAGGGACCTGACTCCCGGAGAGGGGCCCCCAGAAAGGCAGCAGCAGAGAGAAAAAAGAGAGAGAAAAGGGGGAGAGAGAGAAGAGAGATAGGGGGGGGAGAGGGGGAAAAATGACAAGAATTTTTGAAAAAGGGAAGAAAATTCCTTTTGACAAAAAAAAAAAAAGGTTTTTTTTGGGGTTTCCCAAAAAAAAAAAACCCCCAAAAAAAAAAAAATTTCCCCCAATCTATAAAGAAAAATGGGCCTTTTATGAACAAAAAAGAAATTTTTTTTTTGGGGGGGCCTTAGAAAGGTTTAAAAATTTAAAAAACTGAAAAGATCAGATAAAAAGTTGGTTTTTTTTTTATGAAAAAAGGAAAAGTGAAAAATTTCCAGGGGGTTTAAAAAAAAACCCTTTGGTTTTGATTAAAAGTCACTATGAAGGGCACTGGGAAACGCATGGGGAATTTTTTCCGGGCTTTTTTGGGGAAAGGGGGCCCCAGCGGGGGCCAGGAATTTTTGGAGGGGGGTTACTTTCTGGAACTTGCTTGCAGTTTTTTTTGGGGAACCTGCACTGTCGCCCTTTTTGGGGGAAACTTCATTAGTCGGTTTTTTCCCTTCCCCCCACTGCCTACCACTCCACACCATCAAAAAACAAAAAGGGGTTCCCCCTTTTAAAACCCCCTGCCAAAAAACCCCAATAGCTGTTTTTGGGGGTTTTTTTGGGGTTTTGGGGTTTTTTGTCTTTGGGGCGTAATTTGGGCCGCTGTTTTTAAAAAAAACCCAGAAAACAGGACCCCGGGGGGGAAAACAAGGCCTATTCGAAGTGGCACTGGTAAAAAATGGGGGATAAAAAAATTTTTTTTCCCCAATTTTTGGATGACTGCGGGGGGAAAAATTAAAAAAACGTTTTTAAAATAAAAAAAAAAAAAATTTTCCCGGCTAACGAAAAAGGACGAAACAAAGAAAAAAAACCCATGCCCCCGTTTGGGCCCTCGGGGGTTCTTTTTTTTTCAGGCCAGACAAACAACATTGAAAAAAAAATAAAAAACGAAGAAGGGGAAAAGTCACTTCTCTTCTTCAAAAATTTTTCGCCAAATGATTTTTGATGCCCGAATTTCCCCCCGATAAAGATATGTCCCCCAAAAAAAAAAGGCCCCCTTTTAAATGTTAATTGTTCAAAGCCAGTAAAAAAAATGTTCGGGCCGAAAAACCAAAAAAAAATTAAAAAAAAAAAGGAAACCCCCCCCCCCACACATACAAGCAGGTTTTTTAAAACTAAAACCCGATTTCCGACCAACGAAAGGAACCATGGAATTACCCCCAAAGGACAAAAAACCCCCTTTCGGAAATTTTGTTTATGAGAATTCACTTTACCGGGCGGGTGTTGAAAAAGTTTGGAAGAAAGTTTCCCTTTCTCTTCTCAGTAGGAGAGGGGGGGAAATGAGTTAAAAAATTGGGAGGGAAGAATTCTGCACTGCGCAAAGCCTTATAAAGCTTTAAAAAAAAAGACACCCCAACAAAACCTGGGGAACAGAAAAAATTTTTGGGCCGGCGCTTTGCACCCGGGGGAAAGGAAAAAGGGGACAACATGTTTCAAAAAATTTTCCCCCCTGTTTTTTACTCCTTTACCCAAAAACTTTCACAAAAAAAAGAAATTTTGGGAAAAGGGCCCGCTTAACCCAAAGGCAAATAATAAAAACCCCCATCCAAAAACCCAAAAAATATTACAAATGAAATTTGGGGTTTTTTTTTTCTCAGGTGAAAGTTTAAAAAAACATAAATTTTTTAAATTTTTCCTTTTTTTAAAAACACTTTGCAAAGGTAAGCAGGGGGTTAAAAAAGGGACATTTGATCCTTCCGGGGGCCCCCCCCACCTTTCTTTTTTTTTTTTAAGTTGTTTTTTTCTTTTTTTTTTTAGGCCCCCCATTCCCCGTAAAATTTAAAAATTTTTTTTGCTTTAAAAAAAGGTTTGGGAAGCTTCTTCTGATCATTCTGGGGTTTTTTAAATTTTAAAGAAAACCCTAAATTAAAACAGTAACGCAAACCGGTTAAAAAGCCCCAAAAAAGGTAAAATCGCCTCCCCTTTCGAACTAAAAACCACCACCGATCATTCCAAAAGGGGAAAAAAAATTTTTTAAAAAAAAACTTTTTTCCCGACAAACAAAACCGGGGGCCCCCCATATGAACTACGCGCGCCCAACCACACCCTGACAAAAACCCCACATTCATGCATGGGGGCCCCCAAAAACACCCATGCATGTACGGGTTTTTGGGGGGGGAAAACAGTGTACCTGAAATTTTTTTCACCTTCCCAAAAGGGAAAAAAAAAAAAAAAACACACACTCCCCACAGGGAAAAAATCTGCGCGGGGGGGCCGGGAACCCCGGGGGGAGAGCTTGGGGGGCAAACCCTTTTTCCCCTTGGGGAAAACCCAGGGGGGTTTTTTTCTATGAAAAGAACAGTCAGTCGCCCCCAAAAAAGGGGGGGAAAAAAAACACGGGGGGATTAAGGGTAGGCCCCGCCAGGGGGGCCCGCCCCAATCAAGGGGGGGCGAGTACGGGCCCCCTTTGTTTTCCCCGGGGGAAAACCCAAAAAAACAAACCCCAAAAAAGCAAAAAAAAAAAAATTAAACAAACAAAAAAACAAAAAAAAAAATTTTTCCCCCTTTTTTTGACCTTCTTCTTCTTCATAAAAAAAAAACTTGTTTTTCTTTTTTTTCCTTTTTCTTTTTTCCCCTTTTTACTTTACTTTTTAAAAAAATTTAATTTTAAAGTCTTTGTACCCCCTTTTTTGGGGTTGCTTTTTTTTATATTTTTCTTTCCTTTTTTTTTTTTTCCCCTTTTTTTCTTTTTTTTTTTTTTTTTCTTTTTCTTTTTTTTTTTTTTTTTTTTTTTTTTTTTGAAAATTTGGTCGTTTTTTTCTTTAAATTCCTCTGACTTTTTCATTGCCCCCTTTCTAAAAATTTAATTTTTTTCCATTTTTGCATTGTTTTTTTGTCTATTTCTCTTTTTTGAAAAAATCCCCATCTGAAAAATTTTTAAAATTTTTTTGAACCCCTTTTTTTTTTGGGGTTTTTGGGGTTTTTTCAAAAAACGTGTTTTTCTTTACCCGCCCCCGACCCCAGCAGACCTGGAGCCCGCAGCTTCCCCCCCCGGGTTCAGGGGGGTCCACCAAAAAAGGCCCCCGGGTAAGCAAGCAAAAACAGAGCAGGGGAGAAAAACCCCTTTTCAAAAAACGGGGCGGGCGGGCCCCAATAGTCAAAAAAGGGCCCCTCAGCCCCCCCACAGCCCCTTTTATGATGGAGACCCCCCTGCACCCCCCCGAAACCCGAGTCTGCCGCCCCGAGGATCGGGCCCCCTTTTTAGCCACAGCGGGTTTTTTTAAAAACCCCCCCAACTGCCCAGTCCTTTTGGCCCCAAAAACCATTGTCCCCCCCCGCCCCCCCGATGGGCAATTTGGGGTCGTTGGCCTTTTTTTTGGTGTGCATTTTTTTTTTTTCCTTTTTTTTTTTTGGTGTCTGTTTTTTTTTCATTCTAGTTTTGATTTTTTCCCCCTTTTTTTTTCCTATCTTCCATTTTTTTTTAAAATCCTTTCTTTCGTTTTTTTTGTGAGTATACAAAAAAAGGGAAAAGGTTCCGAGGAAAATTACAAGTTAAAGAGTTGCCCCCCAAAAAAAAAACCAAAATTTATAAAAAAAAAGGGGGGGAAAGGGGGGGGGTAACTCCTAAAAAAACCCAAATTTTAAAAAAAAGGCAGGGGAAGGAAAAAAAAAGGCCCCAAAAAAAGGGGTCTGAAAAAACCCCCAAATTTATTTTAAAAAAAATAGGGGGTTTTTTGGTTTTCCCATACAGTTGTAAGAAATAAAATCCCGGGGGTTTTATTTGTGTGATTTTTAGGACATGGACAAAATAATTTTTTAGGTTTGAGGCATTTCCGCAGAAAGAGTTGAAAAGAACTAATCCAAGATTGATCAATCAGGGGAGGAAAGGGGGGGAAAAGGGAACCCCCCAACAGACCAAAAATTTTTTGCTGATTTTTTACCACGAGAGATGTGCCCCTATTGAGCACCTTTCCAAAAAGGGCCTTCACTTCTAATTTTTTTTTGTTTTTAAATTTTTTTCCCGTTGAAAAATTTTAAAAACTCTCCCCCAAAAACATTTGCTCCCCGGGGGGTTTTTTGTGGTAAAAAGGGGGGGTTTTCCGGGGTGAAATCGTGCGGGGTTTTTGGGGGGGGAAAAACGGGCATTAATGAGCAGGGTTTTTAAAAAGCACAGAAGATGACCCCGTAACAAAAGCAACGCAACCCCCACAGTTTTAAAACCAAAAACAGCCACCACCCTAAAAAAAAAAGGTTAAAAAGGGGGGAAAAAACAAAGGGCAGTTAATTTCGCAAGAAAAAAAAAAAAAGGGGGGGTTTTCCGGAATTCTTTTTTTTGGAAACGCTCTTTTTGGGGGGGGAAACCGCCCCTTTTTTTTCAAAACAATTCAAAAAAAAAAAAAAAGGGCTTTTTCCCGGGCCCAAAAGAACGAAACAAAAAAAAAGACATTACAAAAAAAGACCCAAAAGGGAAAAGGGGGGAAAAACCCCCTTTCCCAGGGCTGATCAGAAAAAAAAAAGGGGGGATTGTTGTTTTTTTGGTTGAATGGGGCCCAAATGGGTTCCGTGTTGCCTGAGGAAAAGCCCCCAAAAAAAGGGGTTTTGGGAAAGGGGGGGCGTGTTTTCTTGAGTAGTCCTTTAAGAAAAAGGTTTTTCCCCCTTTCCGGGGCCCCCCAGGGACCCCCCCTTTTCCCCCCCCCCAAAAATTTCCCTCCCTGCCCCGCCCCCGCCTGATGGAAATGAATAAGTGGCAGTGGTAGTGGTAGCCCCCAAAACCCCCGGCTGGCCCCCTTTTCCCCACCCCCCTTTGTTGGAGGTGGGGAAGGCAAAAAAAGGGGGAAAAAGGGCATGTGGGCCTTTTTCAATGACCCCCTGCTTTAAAAAAATTTTCCCCCCCCTTGTTGACTGGGGGGTCCAGCCATTTGGGGGCTCAGTACCGATTAATAAAAAGGGCCCAGGATTTTTGGGGCCACCAAAAACTGGGGGGGGGGAAACACCCTCCCCCCAAACCCCAAGCAAAGCCCGTCTTTTTCCCAAAAACCTGGTTGGTTTTTGGGGGCTCCGGAAAGTCTTTAAAAATCTTTTAAAAATATCTTTTTGGGCCCAAAAGGGTTTTTTCGGGAAAACCCCCCGCCATCCCCCCCTTTTTTTTTTAAAAAGGTGTAACCGGGAAAATTTTAAACCCCAAAGGGGGGTTTTAAACGCCCCCTTTTGATTTTGGGGGGTTGCCCCCCCCAAAGGGGGGGGGGGGGTTTTTGTGGTGGGGTTTGGGGTGTGTGGTGTGTGTTTGGGTGGTGTGTGTGTTTTAAAAATTTAATATCAATCGGGGGGCCCGACCAAAATTCAAAAAAAAATAACAAAAAAAACCCTTCGATTCAGAACTTCTTATTTTTTCCCCCCTTGGAAATAAACAAAATTTTTTTTTAAAAAAGGTTTTTTTTTGCCCCCCCATCAGGGGAATTTTCAAAAAAAAACTATAAAAGGGGAAAAAATTTTTGTTTTCCCAAAAAAGCTTTCCTTTTCCGCCCCCGGGGAAAAAAATTTTTTCAATCAAAAAAAATTTTAAATTTTCCCTTTTCCCTTTGGGGCCCCTAAAAACAACATTCAAAAGCAAAAAATTTATTTTAAAAAAAATTTTCCTTTTGCGCCCAAAATCCCAAAAAGAGAATTGCGATTTTCCCTTCGTTTCGAAGTCCAAAAAGAACCCCCCTTTGACTTAAGACAACCAAAAAACCCCGTTTTGTTTTTTTAAATTTTTTTTAAAAAAACCGTTAACCCCAAATAAAATCCCCTTTTTTTTTTAAAAACAATAGGAATATTCCCCCAATCAAAAAAACGAAGATAGCAAAGTAAAGGGGGGAGGGAGGAGAGAAGGGGGGAAAAGGGGGAAAAAGGGGGGGGGAACCACCTTTTAACCCCCTTTAAAATTAAAAAAAAAGGGAAAAAAAAAAAAATTTTTCCCCGGGGAAAAAACCCCTTAAAAAAACCCCTGTTTAACCCGCTTTTTTGGAAAAAGGGGGACCCCGAAATTTTTAAATTTAAACCCCCCAAAAAAGAAAATTTTAAGGGGAAAAACCAAGGGGGAGAGAGGGGAGGGGGGAGAAAAAAAGAAAATTTTAGAAAAAAAGGGGTTTGCAAAGAAAAAACCCCGGGGAAAAACCCCTTCTTTTCCCCCCAAAGTTCCCCCAAAAAAAATTTTGGGGGGAAAAAAAAACCCCATTTAATTAAAAAATTTTGCCCCAAAAACGAAAAGGTGTACATATAAAAAGGGTTTTTTAAAAATGATAATTTTTTCTAAAGCAACGAGTCAACAAAATTTTTAAAACGCCCAGAAAAAACCCAAAGGACTTAAAGGGGGAAACCCCCACCCCCCCACCCCCACATAAATAACAAAAAGCAGATTTAGGTCCCCCCACCCCCCCAACAAAGTTTTTTTTTCCCAGACTCCCAAACCCCAAAGGAAAAAAAAGGGGTTTTTGTGTCAGAAGACGCGTGTTTAAAAAGAAAACTTATTTAAAAAAAACCCCTTGTTTTTTTAGAAAAGCTCAACTGTTTTTACTAAAATTTTTCGAGAGCAGGGGGGGAAAGGCGGGGGGGGGAAAAAAGGGTTTAAAAAAATTTTTTACTCCCCCTAAACCACTGTCAAAAAAGCATGAAAAATTTAATCTATGCTGAAACCCTTTTTTTTTTTCCCCCCCGAAATAGAATCGGTTTCGCGCGAGCCCCCCCCCCAAATTTAAAAGGGGGAAACAAAACCCGGCTTTTGGGCCCCTCTCTGCCCCTCATTCCACACGAAAAAAACACCCCTTTTTTAAAATGTCCCCTTTCCCCTTTTTTTTTTTAATTTTCCCCCAACCTTCTTTTAAAAAAATCCATGAACGTTTTTTCCCCCTCATTTTTTAAAAAGTCACAGAACAAAATTTTCCCCGGTTTAAACCCAAAACCCTTCTCACCTAACCTTTTTCCCCCGAGCTTCCTTTTTGGAAAAAAATGTCGGAAAATTTTGGGCCCCTGAATAAAAGGTTTAAAGCCCAAAGGGGGGGCCAAAAGACCCCCCCTTTTTGGGCCCCCCAAAAGTTTTTGGAAAAACCTGGTTTCACAGAATAATTTAATTTTTTTTTTTTCTTTACATCGAAAAATTTTCCAAATTTTTTCCCCTCCTTTTAAAACCAGGGGGGGGTTTTCTGCAAACTATTTGTCTGTAAAGTTTTCCCGGGAAGGGATAAAAAAAACAAGTTTAAAATTTTTTAATAAAATGTACAAATGATTTTTTTTAAATTCATTGAAATTTTAAGTAGACCTACAAACCCAACCGCGGAAGCGGAAACCCAAATTTTTAAAAAAACCATGTCATTTTTCAGTCCTCAAACCTTTTTTTTTTATTTGCCTTTTTTTTTTTTTTTTAAAAGTATTTTTCTCGAGTTATGATTTTTTTGCTTAAAAAAGGGTAGGGGTTTTATTTCTCTGTTTAAATTTTGGGTTTTTCCTAACCCAAAGAAAAAAAAAACGAGGCGGGGAAACGGCAGACAATAATTACCCAAAAAACACGACCAAAAATCTTGCTCCTTTTTTGAAGTAAATCCCCCCTTTCCCTTTCCCAAAGGGGAAAAAAAACAAAAAAAACCCAATTGTGGGTTTTCCCAACGAAACCCGGGCCCACAAAAAAAATGCGCACGCACAAAAAATACACCCCAAAAAAACAGAAAAAAACATTCGGCGCGAAAGAAAATCGCGCGGGCACCCGTGTTGGGGGGGGTCGGGACCTGTTAACACCCCCAAAAAAAAAAAAACACACTCCAAAAAGAAAAATCTGCTCGCCGACGGTAGGGGGCGGGTTTTTGGGCCGACCTTTTCCCCCCTTTGGCCCCAGGGTTTATACTAGACAAACGTCAGTCTTTTTTCCCCCCCCAAAAAGGGGGAAAAAAAAAACCCCCGGGGGGGGAAACCAGGGGAAAAAAGATCTACGGGTTTGGGGTGTCGCCAGCCCGGGGCCGACGAGAAAAAGGGGGCGAGGCAGACACGGGGTTGTCCCCAACCTTTTGGGGCCCTCCCGGGGGGGCCCCAAACCCCCGAAAAAAAACAAAAAGGGGAAAGGAACGTCTAAAAAGGGGGGAAACCCCAAAAATTTTTTTTTCCTTTTTTTTTTTTTCTTTTCTTTTACCTTTCCTTCCTTCCATCCTTCTTTTCTTTCTTTCCTTTCTTTCTTCTTTCAAACACCCAACTGACACAAAAATAAGGAACAACATGCAATTTTGGCCGAAAACAGAAGACACCGCAACGGCGCAGTTACTGTTCTTTTTTCTAATCTTTCTATCCTTTTTTTTGGTCATGTTATTCTTTCTTTTCTTCATCTCTCTCTCCTTCTCTCTCTCTCGTCTCGTCCCAGCTCTCTCGTCTCATTCTCTCTCTCTCCCTCCCTCTCCTCTCCGCTCTCTCGTCTCTCTGTCGCGCGCGGCGTGGTGTGTTGTGTGTGTGTGTGCGTGTGTGGTGTGAGTGTGTGTGTGTGTGTGTTGTGGTGTGTGTGTGTGTTGAAGAGAGAGAGAAGAGAGAGAGAGAGAGAGAGAGAGAGAGACAGAGAGAGCGCGGCGCGCCGAGAGAGAGAGAGAATAGATGAGAGAGAGAGAGGGGAGAGTGGTGTGTGTGTGTGTTTCGTGTGTGTTCTGTGTGTGTGTGTGTGTGTAGTATAGTTACGGTCATATCAGGGGATTACGATAGAAAAAAAGAAAAGACAGGAAGAAAGGAAAAGAAAAAGATGAAAGTGAAAAGAAAAGGACAGAAATGAAAATATAAAAGAAAGAATAAATGGACAAAAACGAAAGGAAGAAAAGAAAAGGAAGATTAAAAGACAAAAACGTAAAGGAAGAAAAGGACAAATAAAGAAAGAAAGAAATAGAGAAAGAGAGACAGATAGGGATAAAGAAAGCAAGAAAGGAATGTGGGGTGAGTAGTAATATATGAGGGAAGAATCCCTCATTGAGGAGTCTCATGTGAACGATCTCATCAGTGGCGTATTCGCAAGAGATAAGGTCCGTCGTTCAAGCATTAAATAGAAAGAAAGCAAGACAAGAAAGAGAGAAAGAATGGAAAAAAAAACGAAAGGACAGAAATGAAAAGGAGGAAGAAAAACAGACAAAAACAAAAAAAAAAAAGAAGAATAGAAGAAAAGAAGAAAAGAAAAGGAAGTGAAGAAAAACAATAAAATAAAGGACGAAAAGACAAGACAAGGTCTTAGAAAGGTCATGTAAGGTCTTTAAAAACAAAAAGGTCAGACAAGGTCTTAGAAAGGTCATGTACAGGTTTTAAAACAGGTCAGACAAGGTCTTAGAAAGGTCATGTAATTACCTTTATAAAAAGGTCAGAGGCGAGGTCTTAGAAAGAGGTCATGTAAGGTCTTTAAAAGGTCAGACAAAGGTCATAGAAAAGTTCATGTAAGGTCTTTAAAGGTCAGACGAGGTCTTAGAAAGGTCATGTAAGGACTTAGAAAGACTAGACCAATTCCTTAGAAAGGGTCATGTAAGGACATTAACAGGTCAGACAAGGTCTTAGAAAAGGGTCATGTAAAAGGTCTTTAAAAAAATAAAATAAAATGTCAGACAAGGTCATAGAAAAAAAGGTCAAGTAAGTGTCTTTATTAAAAAAAAAAAAAAAAAAAAAAAAAAAAAAAAAAATTTAAAAAAAAAACAACAAAAAAAAAAACAAAAAAAAAAAAAAAAAAATAAAAAAAACAAAAGAAAAACAAAAAAAAAAAAAAAAAAAAAAAAATTTAAAAAAAAAAAAAAAGAAAAAAAAAACAAAAAAAAAAAAAAGAAAACACAAAAATAAAAAAGAAAAAAAAAAAAAAAAAAAAAAAAAAAAAAAAAAAAAAAAAAAAAAAAAAGAATAAAAAGAAAATAAAAAAACACAAAAAAAAAAAAAAAAAAATAAAAAAAAAAACAAAAAAAAAAAAAAAAAAAAAAAACACCACCCCGTACCGACCCCCCCCCTCGGTTCATAGAACCCCCCCCCCCCCCCCCCGCGGATCCATAACTGACAAACCCCACCACCCCCCCCCCCTCCCCCCCCCCCCCCCCCCCCCCCACCCACCCCCCCCCCCCCCCCCCCCCCCCGCCCCCCCGCCCCCCCCCCCCCCCCCCCCCAACCCCCCTGCCCCCCCCCCCCACCCCCCACCCCCCCACCCCCCCCCCCCCCCCCCCCCCCCCACCCCCCCCCCCCCCCCCCCCCCCGCCCCCCCCCCCCCCCCCCCCCCCCCCCCCCCCCCCCCCCCCCCCCCCCCCCCCCCCCCCCCCCCCCCCCCCCCCGCTCCCCCCCCCCCCCCCCCCCCCCCCCCCTCCCCACCCCCCCTCACCCCCCCCCACCCCCCGCCCCCCCCCCCCCCCCCCCCCCCCCCCCCCCCCCCCCCCCCCCCCCCCCATCCCCCCCCCCCCCCCCACCCCCCCCGCCCCCCCCCCCCCCCCCCCCCCCCCCCCCTCCCCCCCCGTTCTCTCCCCTTACAACGCTCCCCCCTTACCAGACCGTACAATACCCACCCCGTACAGCCCCCCCCCGCCCCCTGACCCATAGGAACTGTCCTTAAATGTCATAAACCCATGTCAGCACCCGGTCTTAGCAAATTTCAAGACAGGTCTTAGAAAAGGTGGATATTTCAGACAAACAAGGTCTTAGTAAGGTCTGTAAAGGTCTTTAAAAAGGTCAGACGAGGTCCTAAGAAAGGTCATGTAAAGGTCTTAGAAAGGTCAGACACTGTCTAGCAAAGTCATGTCAGGTCTTAGAAAGGTCATGTAAGGTCCTAGCCAAGGTCAAGTGCGGTCTTAGCCCGGTCAGAGTGAGCCCGGTCTTTCCCACCCCCCCCACCCACCCCCCCCCCCCCGCCGCCCCCCGCCCCCCCCCCCACCCCCCCCACCGCCCCCCCCGCCCCCCCCCCCCCCCCCGCCCTGAACCGGTCAAAACCCGGTCAGCAACGGTCTATCCCCCGGCCAGCACCGGTCATAACCCGGTCCGCTAAGGTCTTAACCCGCCAGATCCGGTCTTGAACCCCCCCGGTCCGCATCACGGTCTTACCCAAGACAGCTACGGTCAATACCCAGGGTCCCCACCGGAATATCCCAGGTCAGCCCAGGGTCTATACAAAGGACCCACAGTTGACAATAACGTTTCTGACCTGTATTTTGTTTCTTACACCAGTCCGTAAGAGTCCCATGGTATAGTGACTTTGTGTGAAATGTTATTGTCCCTGTTCTGTATCATGTGTCTTAGTCCACGAAGTGATAATTTGTCCAATGCCATGTTTGTTCACACTGTGTCTGTTGTACTATCTTGTCATGTGTAGTGTGCCCTTTGTATAATGTGGTCCAAGCATGTAACGTGCCTTGTATTGTGTCAAGGCATGAAACGCCCTTGTATTGTGTCATGCTTAGTATGTTGCCCTTTGTAATGTGTCAAGTGGTAGTGTGCCTTTGTATTGTATCATGAATGTAAACATGCCTTTGTATTGTGTCATGCATGTAACGTCCTTGTATGGTGCCATGCATGTAGCATGCTTTGATTGGTGTCATGCATGTAACGTGCCTTTGTATTGTTGACAGAATGAACCATGCCTTTGGTATGGTGCCAATGCCTAAAACGATCCTTTGTAGGTGCATTGCATGTAACGTGCCTTTGTATGGTCCAAGCAATGTAACGTGTCCCTTTGTATTGATGACATGTGTAGTGTGCCTTTGTATTTGTGTCATGAATGTAACATGCCTGTTGTATTGTGTCAAGCATGTATGTAGCTTTGAATTTGTGTCTTGCATATAGTGTGCTTTGTATGGTGCCAATCATGTAACGTGCCTTTGTAATGAGTCAATAAATGTAACATGCCTTTGTAATTGTGTCAAGCATGTAGTGTGCTTTGTATTGTGTCTTTGCAATAGTGTTGCTTTGTATTGTGCCATGCATTGATGTGCCTTTGTATTGTGTCATGTGTAGGAGCCTTTGTAATTGTTACATGTGTAGTGTGCCTTTGTATTGTGTCATGAGTATGTGCCATTGTATTGTGTCATGTGGTAGTTGCCTTTGAATTGTGTCATGTGTAGTGTCCCTTTTGTAAGGTGCCATGCATGTAATGTGCCCTTGTATTGTGTCATGTGTAGTGTGCCTCTGTATTGTGTCATGTGTAAGTGTGCCTTTTGTATTGTGTCATGTGTAGTGTCCCTTTGAATCGTGCCATGCATGTAATGTGCCGTTTGTATTGTGTCATGCATGTAATGTGCTTTGTATTGCGTCATGCATGTAATGTGCTTTGTATTGTCATGCTGTCGTGTCCTTTGTATTGTGCCATGCATGTAAAGTGCTTTGTATTGTGCCATGCATGTAATGTGCTTTGTATTGTATCGTGCATTAATGTGCTTTGTATTGTGCAAGCATATAATGTGCTTTGTATTGGTGTGTGCATGTAATGTTTTTTTATTGGGGTCATGCTGTAATGTCCCTTTGTATTGCATGCATGTAATGTCTTTTTTTTTTTTATTGTGCTATGCTTTTAATGTTTCGTTTGTATTGGCTATGCATGTAATTTTTCCCTTTTCATGTGTCATGTATGTAATGTGCTTTGTTTTTGTGTCATGCATGGAATGTGCTTTGTATTATGTTTGCTGTAATTTTGCTTTCTATTGTGCCAGCATGTATGTGCCTTTGTATTTTCCATGCATGTAATGTACCTTTACACTGCATTGTGCCCAAATACTGTGTTTGGGAAAATGACTCTCTCTTCTCCCCGCTCCCTCCCTCTCTCTCCCCTCTCTCTCCTCTCTCTCTCTCTCTCTCTCTCTCTCTTTCAAAACACAGGGGTTTTTTTAAAGGGTTTTTATTGTTCCCCAAAAGGGGCACTAAAAAAAAGGACGCACTTGCCCACCTAGGGGACACATACAAAACGATACAGCCCCAGACACACGCTTTCACACAAACAACACACACACACACAAAACAACACACACACACACAACACACACACACGCACAACGTCGGTGCGCGCACGTTAGCACGCACGCGACCGACATACACGCACAACGCAAGCGAGCAAAAATTTGAAAAAAATATCAACAGACAACAATAACACAAAAAAGCAAAAACAACAAAAAAGAAACAATAGACAATATGCCAAAAACCCCGGACAGAAGACAGACATACAGAAAAGACAGGCCCCTAACAAAACAACAATAAAAACAAACAATCTACGAAAAAACAACAAAAACCCCAACAACCAATAAAAAAAATCAACATTAAAATTAAAACATGGAAAACATGGAATAAAATAAAAAAAAAATTAACAAAGAAAAGTAACACAAATACTACTATTTAAAAAAAATAAAAAGAAACACGCACACACACACACCCAAAACACACACACACACCCCACACACACTCAGCAACTAAACAACACCCCAAAAGACAGTAAAGATCAACCGATTCTCCCTCCTCCCCCTCCCTCCACCAACTTTAACACATATAGTGAACTCCTGATACAGAAACGCCGGAAATAGTAAAAAAATTGCCTATAGAAAAAGTTTTTTTTGGTCCCGGTCCCAAGCCTTTTATCTCTGTTAATTTTACCCGGGGAAATAGTAAACATGGGAAATAAAAAACGTCCTTTTAGTAAATCATTTTCAATTTCCCGAAATTTCCCCCCCCGCCGGCTTAGTAAACTTTTTTTTTCAGGAGATTCTTCCCTTTCTGCTGTTATAGTGAATCCGCAAATAGTAAACCCCGGTAATAGTAAACACTGCTTACAGTAAACTTTTTTTCTTGGTCCTGGCCCCAATTTTTCCCTTTTTAAACAAAACAATGGGCCAAACGTGTGACTCGGGGCACTGAAAAGAAAAAAAAGATTTAATAAAAAAGTTGAAGAAAACAAAAAGAAGCAAGCGAGTTACCCCTTATTTTGGGAATTTCTAAAGCAAAGTTATGTGATTGTGAAAAAAAGGGAAAGTTTAAAGGGGAAAATTTTGATAAGGGGGACTGCATTTCAAAACGCAAACATGCAGCTGCAACGCACCCGAGATTGGAATGCCCTTTTGGAGGGGGTTCAAAAACAAGGGCGAAAGCTGCCTGTCTCCGGCACTATTTTGAAATCAAAAGCCGAAAAAGTTGTCAAAGATCTGGGTTTTTAAGAGGGTGTTGTTCTAAAGGTTGGATTGGGGCGCTTCAACATACGCCACAACATTCCTACAAAAAAGTAAGTGGAGAAAGGAACGTGTAGATAATCGTCACAGATCATTGGGTTAGTGATGTCCGTTCCCCACGTTTAAAAAAACTAGAAAAAAAGATATCTTAAAACATGGATGAAAGTGGATTATTTGGGCGCTGCCAGATCGACACTTGCGTTTAGAAGAACAAGAAGTGTACACGTGGTCTTCATCATTGTGTGTGTCACCGTGTGTGGGTGTCTTCTCTCTCTCTCTCTCCTTTTCTCTCTCTCTCTCTCTCTCTCTTTGTATTGTGACGAAAGGCCATTGCCTGTACAGACTGGGGAAGTTAATCCACCTCCCAGGCAAGCGTTCCCCAGTGCTTCCCCGCAGGCCCCTCCATTCTTCCTCCCCTTGGCCAGCACCCCTTAAGGACATGGCCCCACGATCCCGGCCAATCTTCCCCTTTCCCCTGCCGTCAAGGGGGAATCAGTTACTTAACAACACTCCCTCCTTCCTCGCCAGATTGGGCCCAAAGAAACCATGTACCAGACAGACTAACCCAGTTCATATGGCTGCAAATCCTTGCCCCAACATCTGTCCCCTAATAACCCAAAAACCATAGCCTCCAGCTAATCAGGCCCACCTCACAAAGGCAAGAAGGGGGCCCTCTTGCAAAACAAGAGCCCCAGTGACCACAACAGTCCCCTAGTTTAACAAAAAAAGATTTCCAGGAACACTCCCCTAATCCCAACTCTCGCAGGTGATGTATACTAGGGGGGGGATCAAAAGCCTACAAAGCAACCCCCCTTTGCAGTCCCCCACCCACAGGTTCCTTTTTTCCCAGTGATAGAAAGACAAACAGCAATGTAAAAGTACAGAAACGTGACCTGCACCCTCCCCCCCCATAGCCATCACCCCCCCGCCCGTCCAAACCACACACCCGCAGCAACCAACACACCCCACCCCAAACACATCTCAGCTGCAACCTCACAACACATCTTGGTACAATTTCCCAGCACAGCACAACTACCACCCTCTAAAAACCCAACAATCCACCAACTCCAAACAATGCCCACCTTACACTTCACAACACAAAACTCCGCCCCCCACCCAACACATTTCACTTCCCAAACCCCCCCCCACCAAAACATCCCCCAGCAGTCAGTACACCCTTTAGCGCACTACATCCCTTTTCCGTTCAGTTGCTGAACAAATGACTGCTCGGGGTTTCCCGTCACAGCAAAAACCAACCAGTCCTCTTCCATGTCCTACTATACAAAAAACAAAATCCAGGGCACACGCGCACAAAAATACATATACCCGGGCACACTTCTGTTTTGCTGCATATTAAAAATGATACGCCGTTTCCCTTTTCCCCTGATTTTTCAAAAATAGATAATGATAAATGGAGAT
>JAMYXO010003104.1:12500-21222 GCA_033310375.1 Conus canariensis | reverse complement strand
AAACCACAAATGGCAACTTTAAACACCAGGATAGAAATGGTTAACAACTGCAGGCACAAGTGGAAATTCCTATCAGTGAACAAGAATCAGAAACACACGAAAAACACAGACAGCACGTGATGACAGACAACACAAGCAGTTATAAAACACCGGCAGCACAGACCCACCACATCCTGACGATTGCAACCGCATGAAACAACGTTGTAGGTAAAATTTTAAACCTTTCCTTTAACAAATATATATATATATATATATATATATATATATATATATATATATATATATATATATAGTCAAAGACATGTAAACAACTGGTAAACTGATCTCCTAACTTTGGGTTTACATCACACAATGGTTGACTTGTCATCAAGCAGCCAAACAGTACGGTGTCTTTCCGAGTTGTGCTGGGCATGCAAAATGCTTACATCAGTTTATGTGCAATTTAAAATTGAAAGTAAGATAATGACACATTTTGTAATAATGTGCATTTCAAATCTGGTAAATGTGGATGACAAAAAAAATCTTTGCGATCACCCTGCTTTGCAGTTTGAGGAGTGTGTCTGTCTGTCCTTGTAGGAGTGTCTGTGGTGAACATTGATGTCATTTTCTTTGGATCAAAAATTGGTACCAAAAAATTGACAGATATTAATGAAGTTGCTGCAATTCAAAGTTTAAGGCCAAAGGACAAGGTAAAATCACAGAGAGAAAAAAAAAGATAAAATCAACTGAGCCTGCGTGTTGCTTATTGTTTTTTTTTTTTTTTTTTTCATTTTTTATGTAGAAAAGGACTGTGACAAGCCTTTGAGAGAACATGGTCCCTTTGGGTAATACAATATCAAAGGTCAAGGTCATAACGTGGTCTAATAAAGTAATGTAGGAAGTGTGACAGTCTTTGAGTCTTTGACCATCCTGTCGTGACACGAGGCCGAGACACGCTGTCGCTCTTCCAATTTTTCTGTTGAGACCGGCAGACGTTTTTTTGTTTTTTTTTTGGCTCGCCAGTGCGACCGCTATTACAATACAGGAAGACTCCATGCTGATGCGGTATTCCTCTTGCAACTCCAGCCCCGTTACTGTATTTCAAACAGATAGCTCTTTACTGTAGGAAGAAGGGAAAAGACAGGATACGCTACTTCTTCTTCTTCTTCTTCTTCTTCTTCTTCTTCTTCTTCTTCTTCTTCTGTGGTCGATTGTTTTTGGTTGCGTCACATCTTCAATCCTGTCGCCACGATGAATCCCACAGTCATCTCGAGGTCATGACGGCTGCCAGAAAGCTGCATCCGTAGTTCTGCACCCTCTGGCCAGGTTTGACGCCGTAGTAGAACATAATGAGCTGGACAGTGTTGGGGGATGCGTTCAGGGTCTGAGATCCAGTGCCACACGGACATTCGTCTGCGTGGGCAATCTTAATTCGGTTGAGGTGGCTCAGCAGTCGACTGGTCAGTTCTCAGTCTGAAAAGGATTGTTTGCTGGCTTTCTCTGGAGCTGATGAATTGGATCAGCACCACTGTCTGCACCCAGCTTTCTCTTCCCCTAGCTTTGGTGTTGGTTGTGGATGATAGTTTTGTCCTCTCTTTAGGTCACCGGGTGGCTGAACTGCTCCATATTGCTGCCTGCCTTGGACAGAGCGTTAGCCTTCTCATTCCCAGTGATCCCACAGTGGGATGGAATCCAATGGAGTACAATGGTGGATCGTCTTGAAAGAACGTGGAGGGTTTTTTTATGTGTTTTTTTTTTTCAGCGGCTGTTTCCTTCTGTTGCTCTGAAGTCCCTGCAGCAGAGATCTGCAGTCGGTGAAGAAAGCAATCCTGGATGGTAGGTTGTTTGACTTTGTGAACACTTGTACAGCACAGTTCCAGCTCCAGCGATCCTTTGGTTTGTATCAAACCAAAGCGTGAGAGCATGGCTTTCCAAAGGACGAGGCTATGAGCATTTAAAAGCGGGGAACTACAAAATCCACTGGTGCTGGAACTGGAATGGTGAAATCCCGGTACAGCCAGGCTTATCATTATTTTTTTTTTCGATTCAGTTTCGTCTTTAACTCATTTAGTACTGCTAGTTTTCCCCTTTATTTAATGTGGCAGCTATGCCTTCCCCCCCCCCCCCTCCCCATTTCCCCCTCATCCCTCCAACTCCGTCGTCTCTCCAGCCCTCCTGAAAAAACCTGAAACTTTGAAACTTTCACAATGTATTAGGGTGAAATTCACACACACACACACACACACACACACACACACACACACACACACACACACACACACACACACATATCTATATATATATAATATATATATATACATGTATATGTCCTTACCTGCTGGCACTCAGGGAGGATGTCATTTGTTGAGGAAGTCAAATGAAGCCGAAAATTTCATTTATAACCACGACAGCGTGTTGTTCTTGTGCTTTTTTCTTTTGGATATATATATATATATATATATATATATATATATATATATATATATATATATATATATATATAAACAATCAAAGTAGATAAAAATCCAAACAAACAAGATTAAAATATCCCAAATTTTCGGCTTTATTTGCCTTCGTCAGGGGTACAGACTGTGCCAGTAAAAAGCTCGCATTCTCCACCCTCAGATCCTGAACACGATTCACGAATGTATACAGTAGGGAAAAGGCACCTTAATTAAAATGTTTTAACTTTAAAATAAAACGTTGAGTATAAAAAATGTCATCAACAGGAAACATAAAATTAGGATGGGAGTGAAGGGTGAGGGGGCCAAAGGGTGCGGATTGACAATAGGTTGACCATCATTTTGATTGCCACCACAGACCACGATCTTGACATATGCAACGTGAGAGAGCGAGAGCGAGAGAGAGAGAGAGAGAGAGAGAGAGAGAGAGAGAGAGAGAGAGAGAGAGAGAGAGACAGACAGAGCGCGTGCGGGGGGGGGGGGGGGGGGGATTCCACGTTCAGAGAAGCAGCAAAAGAAAAACTTCCACCAGGTGCCTGTTTCATAGGGGGATGAAGAAAAGGAGACCACGCACGAGAACCATTATTGTCCTGAGCTCACGTCCATGTGTACATGCTCACAAACACCCAAACGCACGAGCGCCTGTGTAGAACACACACACACACACACACACACGAACACACACACACACACACACACACACACACACACACACACACACACACACACACACACACACACAGAGGACGGGGCAATGATACGAATATTGTAGTTAAAGGGGGCGGGGGGGGGGGGAGTGGAAAGAGGGAAGTAGGGGGGGGGCGAAAGGGAGTTTGAAGGATGAAGAAAGAGCGAGACAAACAGACAGACATCGAGACAGAGAGGCCGAGAGAGAGGGAGAGAGAGAGAGAGAGTGGGGGGGGGGAGGGACAGACAGATAGACATCTATACAGACAGACAGGCAGGCAGACAGACAAACAGAAACAGAAATATAGGGATAGGTAGGAAGAAACAGAGAGGAAGGTAGGGGAGTTTCTAGGATATATAATTACACCTAGGGGGAGTTTAGAGGGGAAGGAGAGAAAAAATGCAGAAATGTTGAGGGGAATGGGGGGGGGGGAGGAGGAGAGCACTGGGGTGGGATCGTGGATGGGTACGTGGGAGAAAGAGAGAGATGTTTGAAGGAGGACAGGTGAGGGTAGGGGAGTAGGGAGAAGGGGATGGGGAAGGGGTGGGGGGAGCGGGATCGATTGCGACGATGGAGAAATAGAGGGCAGAAACGTCGAGGAGGAGAAAGGATGGGGAGAAAGCGTGCTGATAGACTACGTATTCTCTACATGATTTCTAACTTCATGTATATAATATACATACTCAAATTCCCCCATCTCGTCAAACATTACTATAATGCATATAAATACACACCAATTACATAAGTATAATACACACTTATGCATGCGCTCACACATAATGACGCACACACTCACATGCATACCTAGATACACACACACACAATATCTCACACACACACACACACACACACACACACACGCACACACACACACACACACACACACACACACACAACACACACACACACACACACACCACCACACACCCTCCCACACACACAAGAGATCTGCGTGACAAGCATAAAATATAATGATAGATAGGGAAATATGCAGATAGACTGTAAACCAAAAAAAAAAGAGGAGTTACTCAAGTGTGTTGAGACCAAAAGGATAAATAGTTTTGAGTTTGCTCATCCAGAATTTTTCCCTTCGAATCCTAATATCATACTCATTTGAAAATACTTTTTCTATAGGTATACATTGCATATCCTGAAGTGTGTGTCCGGCAGTGTTAAAATGGTGAGCGATGTGAGTGCCTGTGTTCTTTAATATGTGTGATCTATGTAAATAAAATCTAGTTTTGAGGGCATTTTTGGTTTCTCCAACATATTGCGCATTCTTACAGGAGCGACAGAACAACAAATAGATTACATTGGCAGTGTGACACGACATATAATGTCTGATTTGAAAAGTCTCTCCTGTAACATCACTCTTAAATCTAGAAGTACTGATTAAATGTTCTCTGCACAAAACACAAGACTTGTTACATTTCCAGCTTCCTGGGTCCAGGTTGCCAGAGGTGCTGAGTGGTAGAGATGATGGCATCAGGATGCTCCTGAGTGTTCTTGGTATCCGCTCCCCCACCAGCGGGACCTCAGGAACTGCCTTCGTCATCCTTGGGCTGGTGTGGAGAAGGCTCTGGTTCTCCTGTAGCCACTTGCGCAGGGGAGGATTAGAAGGATTATGGGTCACAACAAAAGGGACTCTACTGGAGGTGGTTTGGGGTCTATATTGAAGTGTTTCTGTCCTGGGTGTAGAATGGACTCGGTTTACAGCAGCTTGGATGATGTCATTAGGATACCCACGTTGTAAGAGAAATATAGTAATTTCTGTGCACCTTTTTAGAAAATCTGAAGAAAGTGAACAAGTACGGCGTGCTCGGAGAAAAAGACTGTAGGGGATGTTTTTTCTTGCAGTGTTTGGGATGGCAGGAGTTGAAGTGGAGATAGGCGTGGGAGTCAGTAGGTTTATAAAACATGTCGGTTTCTAGGTATCCATTGCGCAGTTTTATAGTTAAGTCAAGAAAGGATATTTCAGAAGGGGATGACTGAACTGTAAAACTAACAGAGGGATGGACAGAGTTGATGTACTGACAAAAGGTGTCTAAGTGGTCAGCTGAACCTATCCACAACAGATAAATATCATCAATAAACCTACGCCAGAAGTCACTGGGAATGGGCATTGGTGCGTTGTTAAGTAGTGAAGCTTCTAACATCCCCATGAACAGATTAGCGATGACGGGTGCCATATTCATTTATAAACAAAGCTTGCTCTTATGTCTTAGATTGAAGAAATAGGGGAAAATAAGCATTCATATCTGCAGTGGTACATAATTCTGCCTAACTAACAGTATGTGCTTGAGAGGGTGAATGGAGAATAATAAATGCTTCTCAAAATGAGCCTTCAGCAAGCTTATAGTCAGTCTCCAAGGGAGACACAATCTCCAGTGGGGAGGAAACTCGCTAAAATAGAACTCCTGGTCAGATACCGGTATTTCGGAACCTGATTGTTTCTCCTCAGTGACCGCGGAAAGCGGTAACTTGACTCCTCTGTCTTTTCGGTTTTAAGAAGAATGCTACCCCAGAAAAAGGCTGGTGTGCAATACCGTAGTATGTTTGTTGAGTTTTCAGAAAACCAACAAAGGTGCCATCTAAGAAGCAAAAGAAAATCACGAAAGAGCAAAACAAGCTACATTTCCTTGTGAAAAGTAGAAAATATAAAATGATAACCTCTTAAGACACAAGTGCTGAGGGCCAGTCCTTGGAATGAATCCGCAAGGGACTAAATTATAATAGACTAATAAATTCCAAGGATAAGTAACCAAGCACCATTCCAGCAACTTACAGAGCAGCTTGGTGTTGCAATGACTGCAAGAAATATTTAATTATAAACAAAGTTTGCTCTTATGTCTTAGATTGAAGAAATAGGGGGAGATAAGCATTCATATCTGCAGTGGTAGATAATTCTGCCTAACTAACAGTATGTGCTTGAGAGGGTGAATGGAGAATAATAAATGCTTCTCAAAATGAGCCTTCAGCAAGCTTATAGTCAGTCTCCAAGGGGGAGACAATCTCCAATGGGGAGGAAATTCACTGCACACACACACACACACACACACACACACACACACACACACACACACACACACACACACACACACACACACATACTCACACACTCACACACACACACACACACACACACACACACACACACACACACGCACACACACGCGCGCGCGCCACACACACACACACACACACACACACACACACAGACACACGCACACACACACACACACACACACACACACACACACACACACACACACACACACACACACACAGAGAACCACAGTCAGCCTAATCCTGTCACAGCCCAAGCACCCAGCAGCCCCCAGAGAACAATCCATATTAGGTCGTCATAAGGCAACCCACCTAAGGAGACGCTGCACTGCTGTCAGCCGAGACAGTCAGGTGGCCTTCAGTGGTGCCTGTTGTGATCCAACAGACTCAGGATACATCCTTCTAAGCCACCCGAGGCTGCTGACGACAATTACCCTTTAAACGGGGAGCCAGACGTGAGTGAGCGTCTGTGGTCCACCAACGCTAACAGTAGCACCGAATCCTTACAGAAATCCCAAATAGAGCGTTCTGCGTTTATTTTCGGCACTTTTGTTGATAAATGACAAACATCTGCATTGTAATTAATGCACTGAGTACGGAATCCACTGTAAATGAATTATATTTCAAAATGAAATACCTTGTCTGTAATAAAGCACAGTAGTGCCCCCTCCCCACCCCACCCACCCCCTCCACCTGAGGAATGAATGCGAACCCGGTCAGTAACTCTGTTCGCACTGTCTCCGGGCACTGTGAGAGAGAGAGAGAGAGAGAGAGAGAAGAGAGAGAAGAGAGAGAGAGAGAGACTCAGAGAGAGAGAGAGAGATGGAGGGAGGGAGCCCACAGGCTGGTAAAGTACAGTAAACAGCATCTTCCCGTGCACGAGAATTTTACTGAAGGCACGCGCTAGCTGGAAATGGCTCTGCGATTGAAGCAAACACGTGCCATGTGCGCGGCTGTGGGAAAGAATGAGAAGGCTACATCCGCAAGGGAGAGTGCACTGCTTTTGAGCCCACAACCGTCTCCCAAAGTAGCCAGTGCTTCCATTGGACGACAGTTTCAGCGAACCTGCCGACACTGAAATAGCTTGACATGACCTCATCGCCAGCTTGCATGTGGAAAGGAAATCGTCAACACTACGGTCACCACGAGAAAAGGGCGTGAATTGGCCACCTTTTTTGCTTTATTTGTGACTGATGGACATAAGGATGATGAAGATGATGCTGTGATGCTCCATTCTGGTCTGAAACGGCGGTGCTGTTCTCTGCGCTTTCCGACGTTACATACCCCGGCATTAACCAGGCCTGAGAGATGCAGACACCTGCAGTGTTGATCTGGTGATTTTAGGCAACACTTTCACAGACGCACCCATGAAGTAAATAATACTCCACTGTGTTGTTCCAGTCTTCCTATCTATGTCGGAGTGATAGTCAGCTGACGCTGAAAAATCCCAGAAATAAATATCTCTTAAGGTTCGATCCACGACCTCACAGCCCAGAACCCATGATGCTAACCACAACGCCCCGGCAGCAAGATGGTGACCTATTTTGTTTCATGTTTAGACAGAGATCTGCACTTTGTTTCGTTTACATTACTTGAACAAATATTTAGTTCATTTAGCTTGATTTTATTTCAGCAAAACAAGATTCACAAAGATTCGCTGAGCCATCTCTCTGAATCGACTGCCTTCAACCAACTCCCTACTACAACCTTCGTCTGATGCGGTTGTCTCCCTTCATCTGCATGGCTCGTGCGCTGGCCAGAAAGTTCCGTAATTAGTGTTGATGTGGCCACACGCCACAATTACGATTTTGCACTCAATCAACTATATAAGCCATGTAAGCGTTTTGAGGCGTACCGTAAGTTTGAACCAGAATTTAATGTTAAACTGATAACTGATCAAAAGAACAACTCCTATCAATTATTTCCCTTTGGGGGTGGGGGGAGGGGATTCCCACCGATGACATCGCATACCATCTTCAAATACATGACCTTCCCCTCAATTGAGGACATATTTGAGGCCTTTGCACTCACCCGTGGCCCTATCCTTGTGCCAGCTAGAAGGAAGCCCCCAAATAGTCCCATTCCTTTGATTTTAATCCGTCTGCTTGGAATCACCTGGCTTGTACCTTGATGGCCATATGGGAAAAAAAAAACGAGGAGAACCAAATTTCAGATAAAATATTTTTTTAATCTGAAGACAATCTAAATTGCGCCGTTCTTTACATACTTGACCCCTTAAGCAAAGCCTTGGCGCATCGAGTTTTTGGTGTGCAGCCTGTTAGTTGCACAGGAAAGGAAACAAGCACGCGTCTCGTTTCATGAGTTATTGATCTTGGCATTGTCCCTTTTGTTGTCTCCCCTCTAATGAGGCGAACCGGGTTGCCGGTGTCGTATAATATCTGGGAACCGTGATATCTGGGAACGCGTTCCCAGATTTCCTGAACTTCCAATCGTGAAATTTGGGAACGCGTTCCCAGATATCACGGTAAATCTGGGAACGCGTGCGAAAAAAAAAGTGAAAAGAAGG
>JAMYXO010003104.1:5000-7500 GCA_033310375.1 Conus canariensis | reverse complement strand
TGGGAGCAAAAAATACCCAACTTGTTTACTGTTTATCGTTTACTGTTCCCTGCCTCATTTCATTTCCGATTTTTGTTTTGATTAAATTGAGGTTATTTGTATTTGTTTCTGTCCGTCTGTGTGTTTGTCTTTTGATCTCCCTTGCATCTTTGGGTGGATCCTCAAGCGTAGGCTCAAAGATTGTCCCCTTTATTTTATACTGTTTGCATAATGTCTTTAGTTTTTCAGCAACTTTTTTCCTCCCCACACTTTCGTTTGGTTTCATTTACTACTCTTCGCTGGCTGCTTTGGGAGTGCTATTGGATTCTTTTTTGCACTCTTGGTGGTGAGAACACCACAGTATTATGGACTGTGGTGTGTCTCTATTTGACGCCAGGAGCGCAGACACAACCAGCCGTGTCTCCCTGATGAGTCCGACCCAGCGGACGAAAGGCCTCGGAGCAGGCAATACAAATATATCTGCCTTCAAAAGAGATTGCGATGGTTCCCTTATGCAGCTAGTGAAGAGTTTTCATATCTGTAACATATTTTCTTAATTTCATGTTCCCAGTTTCTCCATCTTCAAATTACCCCCCCCCCCCCCCCCCCCCCCCCCCCTCTTAAGTCCAAATCTTTGCCAAGTCATTACTATGAAGATAGTTCAGTTGTTGGCCTGCGCTTGTTTTTTCCCCCACTATTAGATTGTTCGTCTATGTATTTGTCTGACTTTATTCAAGTTTAAAAGGCTGTGCCAGTCTTGAATAAAAGTTACTCTGTGTTAGGTTTTCTTATGGAGCAAAAAATACCCAACTTGTTTACTAAATACTTATATTCATTTACAACCTCAACCTGTTTTGCCGTCATAAAACCACTTTTCCTTTGATGGAATATAGCCCCCATTTCTAAATATAATTGTTTTAGATTTATCAAAATTTACATTTAGTTTAAGTCTATTGGCTGAGTAGTTCAGAATATCTAGTTGACGTTGAAGACCTACTACCGAGTAAGAGAGAAGAACAACATCATCAGCGAAAAGCAAGATTAAAATTTGAATAAGATCAGGTGTTAGAGTTATACCATGTTTGCCATGTTGCATAATGTCATTTGGAAGTTCATTTATAAAAACAAAAAGGGCTACAGCTATCTCCCTGCTTTAACCCACGGGGACATGAGAATGCTTCATATATTACCCTGCCTAGTACGGACTCTAGTTGTCACAATGCTGTTCATGCTTCCAATCGCTTTATTCTTTTTTCTATGAATACCATTTTTGCGCAGTATTAGCCAAAATTGTTTTCTATCTATAAGGTCAAAAGCCTTTTTAAAATCAATGAATGCAGCATACATTTCTTTACCATTAGATAACTGTTTTTGTGCTAATGACAATGAAATAAAAATTTGGTCTACCGTACTATTTTTTTTCTGAATCCTGCTTGTGATTCATTTAGGAAGTTATTTTCTTCTACACAACTTGTTAATCGTTTATTAAACATAAAAGTGTATAGTTTACTGCTAATAGTCAGGAGCGAAATGCTCTATAGTTATCTGGCGAGTTAATATCCCCTTTTTATGTAAAGGTTGGATAGGTGATTCAGACCAGCTACATGGAAACGTACCATATAAGTTATTCAATAGTTTTGTCATAAACGAAACAAATGTTGGTGAACCGTATTTATAGAACTCAGCACTGAACTCATCAGGTCCAGCAGCTTTCCTCATTTGTAAAGCGAAGAGAGTGAGAGGGGGGGGGCGGGGGGAGGGAGGGAGGGAGAGAGAGAGGGAGAGAGGTTAAAAGGTATGAAACAGATAACGCAGAGTGAGAGAATGAGAGAGGGGGAGGGGGGTAAAGAGAACAGAAAAAAAACAAAGGTGAGGGGGGGGGGGGGGGCAAAAGAGGGATAGGTGGAAAGATGAAACGGAGAATGCAGAGTGAGAGAGAGAGAGAGGGGGGAGCAAGGGGGAAAGGGAGGGGGAGAAGAGATAGAAGTGGGGGGTCAGAGAGAAAGGGAGGGAGGGAGGGCAGACACAGAAGACAGAGAAAGAGAGACAAGACAGACAGATAGACAGAGAAAAACTGACAGACAGTGACAGGGAAAGAGAGACAGACAGACAGAGACAGAGGAAGAGGAGACACACAGACAGACAGACAGACAAACAGAGACAGACCGACAGAAAAACAGAGAGAAAGGGAGGGAGAGACAGGCATGCAGACAGACAGGCAGATAGACAGACAGGCAGATACAGACTGTGTGTCTGTCTATCTGTATGTATGTATGTATGTCTCTCTCTCTCTCTCTCTCTCTCTCTCTCTCTTTCTCTCTCTCTCTCTTTCTCTCTTCTCTCTCTCTCTCTCTCTCTCTCTCTCTCTCTCTCTCTCTCTCTCTCTCTCTCTCTCTCTCTCTCCCATTGTGTGTGTTCGTGTGTGGGGGTGAGTGTGCGCGCGTGCGCTTATGTATGTGTGTGTGTGTGTGCGCGCGCATGTTTGTGTGTGTGTGTGTGAGTGTGTGTGTGTGTGTACTCT
>JAMYXO010003103.1:0-21222 GCA_033310375.1 Conus canariensis | reverse complement strand
CTTGCGCCCCCTTTAAAGGGGGGAAAAAAAAAATTAAAAAAATTCCCTTTTGTTGTTTTTTCCGCGTCTGTCGGTCGCCCCCCCTTTCCCCCAAAAGGAAGAAAAGGGAAAGAGGGAGACTACCCCCTTTCCCAGTGGGGGAAAAATTTATGTGAGGAGAGGGGGGGGGGGGGGGGGGAAATGAAGACCGACGAAGAAACAGAAAAATAGAAAAGAGAAAAGGACAGCATATAGCACACGGGTGGTGGGGTTGGGGGGTGTGGTGTGGTGGGGTGTGTGGTGGTGGTGTGCGTGGTGTGTGTGTGGTGGGCGTGCGTGTGGTGTGTGTGTGTGTTGTGGAGGGGGAGGAGAAGGGGGGGGGTTTGGGGAAAGTCAAGGGGGGCGGTTTAGGTGGTGGGGGTGGAGGGAGTATTAGAGGGCGAGCAGTGGGGCCAACAAAAACGGAAAATTGTGTCGTTGTAAATTCCCCCCTTTGCTTTTGTGTGTTGTGTGTGTGTGTGTGTGGGGTGTGTGTGTGTGTGTGTGTGTGTGTGTGGTGGGAGCGGTGTGTGTGGTGTTTGGGTGTTTTTTTGGTGTGTGTGTGTTGTGTGGGTTGTGTGTGTGGTGTGGGTGCGTGGGGGGGGAAGGTGTGGGGGTGGGGGGGGGGGGTTTTTTTTTGGGTTGTGTTGGTGTGTTTTTTTTTCCGCCCGCGCCGGTGCGTTTTTAAAAAAAAAAGGGAAAAGAAGAGAGGGAAAGATTGAAAAAAAAAGGGTTTTAAAAAGAAGAAGAAAAGAAACCAATGCTTAGTAAACAAGGGGGGCCCCCACCAACCCCCCCCAAAATAACCGCACAGGTGCGGCAAAACAAAGCAAAAAAGAGAAGAAAAAACGGTGGCGGGGGATAAAACAAAGTTTGGGCCGCAAAACAACACATAAACAACCACGCCCCAAATTCCCACGGAACACAAACCACGACTTTGAACACCGGGGAGGGGGGCCCCCAACAACAAAAAACACACAAATTTAAACAAAAACCAGAGCATGTAAAAACCCTAAAAAATAATTTAAATCTTTCCCAAAACAGAACCGCTGTGAAAGGCTGAAGGGAATGAATAAGAACATTACATTTAACTTTTAAAAAAAAAATTTAAAAAAAAAAACAGAAGTGGGTCATTAAAACACAAGGTTTAAACCCATCAAAAACTCACAAAAACAAAACACACAAACAAAGGGCAGCAGACGAAAACAAACACACCCCAACCCCCGCACACACACGCACCACCCCCCACCACACACACACACCCCCACACACACACACAAACACAAAAACAACAAAAACAAAACACAACACAAACAAAACACTTCAAAAAAAAAAACAAACAGGGGGTCTGGGGCCCCGCATTTAAACATTATTAAAGTATGGCCCTATGTTGGTTAAAACGCAAGTTTGGGCCCGATCCCCCTTTTTGGTTATAAAGGATCGGGTTCCAAACAGAAACCCTGTTGGTTAAACTGAGTTTGGGTTAAGCAATTTTAACAGGTAAAGGACATGGAATCCAACAGAATTTTTGAGACGTGGACAAGGGTAAGGGCTAGCTTGAAAAATTTTATATTTAATATATCTTTTATTAGAGAATCTTGGTTTGGGTTTGGGTTGATTGTTTTTTTTGGGTCATGTGGAGTTTGCTTTTTGGGGGAAAGGGCGCCCCCTTTGTATCCGTTTCCAAAAGTTTCAACTAAGGTTCAAAATTGCTTCCATAAGGAAAAAGAAAAAAGAAAAGATGAAAAAAAAGAGGAAAAGAGAAGAGAGGAAGAAGAGAAGGAACGTTGAGAGAAGAGAGGAAAAGTTAGAGAAAGGGCATGGGATTTTGACCATTCAAACAAAATTTTCCCATTTTAATCAGTTGTTTCTGGGGGCATTTTCCTTTTTCCCCGGGGAAATTTTTTAAGTTACGAGCATTTTATTTGTGGTGTGTTTTGTCGTATTGTTAGTGTGAAAAGATAAGTTTTGTTATTTTGAGTTAACTTATATTTGTGTTGTTCTTCTATTTATGGGATGTTTGACCAACTATTGAAAGGTGCTGTAAGGTTTAAAATTTTGGGTTTTGTAAAGCTTTTGTTATGTTTTAAGAGGATTATCAGATGGTGGAAACAAGTTTCCATATTGGAAAGTTGACTAACCCAGTAACTTATTGCGAGGCCCGGAAATTTGTTTTGATGTAAAAAAGTTCTATTATTTTACCATTTGTTGCCTTTGGCTGTTTTATTGAAAATGGTTGTGGGTGGCCTTCATTTTTTATGTCTAATTAAGGTGCTGTTTTTGACTTCGATTGGTTTTTGCATCTGGCCGAACGAATTTCCCTTTTTTAGCTTTGACGGTTTCCCCCTTGGTTTTATGGGCTGGGGAAAATGGTGTGCCCCGGACGCTCGTTTAAAAAAGGGTTATTGTGTTGGTGTCTGAGTGTCCCTTTTAGGTTTTCCAGTTTGGATTGTTGGCGGGTTTCTTATGTCTTTTGGTCATCGTAATTATGAAGGTAGGCAGGTTTTCTTTGAAGAAGGATTTGTGTTTTGATCTATCGAAAGGTTTTGTCTAGCAAATTAAAAGGGCCTTTTATTTAGTAAATTTATGTAATTACTAAAAGAAAACCAAACCACACACCAAACGCCGGTAAATGCCTGTTTTGAGCGGGGAAGGAGTGAAAGATGTTAGGGTTGGAATGTCGTCGTTCGGGGAAAGAATTTCGGCATGTTCAGTTTTTTTGGTGTTTTTACGGATGTTTCTTGAAAATTTTTAAACAAAAAAAAAAGGGGAAAATTTCCGGAATTCTTTAAAATTTTTAAAAAAAAAATTTTTTTAATTGTTTGTTTTCCAAAAATTTTTTTTGGGGAAATTATTCTTTTAATTTCTTTTTTTTTGCGTTCGGAAATTGAAGTTTTTTTTGACCTTTTGGTTTGAAAAAAAGGGGGGGGGGTTTTTATTTTTTTGTAAGGGGTTTGGCATTGTTTTAATGTTTTTGGGGGGTTTTATAATTTTTAAATTTTTTTTTTAAAAATTATTTTGGTTGGGTTTTTTTTTTAAAAAAAGTTTGATTGGCAGGAAATTTGGTTTTGTAACGTAAAGCAAGGGGGTTTTTGTTTTTGGTTGTTTTGGGTTTTTTAAAATTTTTTTTTGGGCCTTCAAAAATTTTTCCCCGTGGTGTGTGCTTTGACCTCGTTAGGGGGGAAGAGGAGTGTGCAGGTGGATATTGTAGTTGGAAAGAAAATGGTATATGGTTGTTTGTGTAAGTTGGGTGAATTATTAGGACATTGGTGGTTTGAATTGATGATATTTCGGTGTTATGCCATTGATATATTTATGCAATCATGTTTTCTTTTTGTGATTAAGATTGGAACTGGAATAGGTAGTTTTTGAATTTATTGTGTTTATTTTTAAGTTAGGTGTCAGTGATTTGGTTGACAAGTGAAATTGATAGGCGTAATGCCTAGACACGTACAGCCAGCAGGGGGCGCCGTCCTGTCGCTCCGCTTTTGTTAGTATGTCTGGGTCTTCGTTACTATATATTGGCCTCGCCGGTCATTTGTTTCGATCGCTATCGGTTTTGGTGATACGCGCCTTGTTTGAGGTTCAGGCAGTGACAGTGGACATTCATTTATTATTGGATTATGATACCATATCGGGGTTGACCCAATATTTCTCTTATTTTAGCATGGCGGAGCGCTCCGCCTCTGGTGTTGTTGTCTGGGTTGAATCGTTTGCATCCATGATATGCCGTTGAAGGAAACAGTCATTCCTTTATTCCTTTTACTCTGATCAATCTGTTGTGTAGTGAACTGATAGGATCTACTGTTCGTCATCCTTTCCGGGCAGGTGTTGGTGAAAAGTGATGGGAGAGATAGGAAGGATCGGTCAGAAATCTGCTAATGGCATTTAAAAAAAACACAGTGCCAGCTCTACACAGATGCCTACCGTACTGTAAACTTACTGCTTCCACACACGCACGCACAGAAAAATAGTGCACAGTTCGCATCGCCGCTCAACTGTACATCTCGCAAACTACGTTCACATTTGTTCTCTACTTTTCTGTCTCTCACTGTTACGCACTAGTCTGGCCCAGCACAACTTACACCTGAAAGGTTTGAGTTATGGAGGAAAGGCTAGAAAGATGAAACTAACCCAGCATGTCTTACAGAAGGATACGAGGAGATCTTATAGAAGTGGAATATACACACATGGACTGTACAAGTTGGAAAACTCCTTGTTGAGAAAGAGATTAGTGACAATCACCAGGGGGACATTGCTTTAAGACTAGAAAAAAAATAACACAGATGCAGCACAAGACTCCTGACAGAACTTCTTCTACTCTCACATGTGGTTGATTTGGAACCGCCTTCCTTCAGTGTTTTACTCAAGCAACTTCCTTGAACAGTTGAAAAACAGACTGGACTGGTCCATTGAAACAGACATATATAGTTTAGATGTCCTCCCAACCTCAGTTTCTGATCAAAACATTAAGTAGTTTTCAGCAAAAAGTTATGGAAAGCTTACTGGACAAATAAACACCAGCAGAAGATATACATTCGATCTAACAAAATATGTACAAATCAGAATCCAAAAGATCATAAAAGGAAACAAATCGATTTTAACATAAATGTTTATTATTTAGTTTCACAGAACAACCCTTCCTGCAAAATTTTGGTTAAAAAAATATCGGCCTCAAACAAATTTATTTTGCAATTTATTCATTGAATACACAATGGCCCTGAAACGAATGTGTAATTTGCGTTAACGCCGCATTGCTATCTTCAAAATTCATGAACCGCAAAACAGGAAACAAATTCCACCAATACTTTCACCATTTTTCAACTCCCCCCCCCCCCCCCCCAAGAAATTAATATCGATTCATAGCAATACTAACGCCTGTTTGCATTCTCTAAGCAAACCTCGTCCAACTTTATATGAATTCAACAGCTAAAAGAAAAAAGCTTTTTTTTTTCATCCACCAACCCCTCAACAAAATTCTTATTTAGCATAACAATAGGAAGGAAAAAATGTAATAATGAAAAAGTGAAACTAATTCACCTCCTTTCACTAAATTTCTCCGAACTGTGTGATAATAAGTAGGTGAAAATTACTTCAAACCTCAAAAAATAAATTTATAACGGTAGATTACAAGCTCCTTGTAACTAGAATTACAGTTTTTACACATGCCAGAAACTTTCCAAAAAGACCATAACCTACCGGAAATGAAACGAAGCAAAATGAAAGATTAAGAACCATTAGTAATTATTTTTTAGCTTCATAGCGGTGATTTCAACAAAGGAAACGCATAATTACTTCTGATCACATAGATTACTTCTGGTCAGTCTCTGTTACTTTCCTGTTTTATAAAAGAACTTAAACACTTTTAAAGTAAAAAAAAAAAGTCTTTTATGGTAACACATATTAAGGAAACTCTCCCTTAAAGTGGTGATTCCAGTACGTTTGTTATTGAACACAGAAAAAGAAAAATGTGACTGCAAGATGCTCTTAATCCTAGCCATCCAAATGATGGGAAACAGCAAGCACTGCACTTTTAGTAACAAATCCCTGATCAGATGCTCATCACATGTCCTGAAGCAGAAATAGTCCGCCCAAATCGACCTGATGCTTTTGGTTCTTGTATAATGCAGATGATGTCATCAAAGGACACCTACAATTCCATCTTGGTGACGTGTCCACTTGTAGTAGTTCTCAACTTTTTTTTTTACCTCTTTTTCCATGAACTCAATATAGCACTCTCCTTCTTCCTCATCAATGTTCTTGACCTTTCCCGTCGTACCACTGCGTCTGATACACTGCTGCAACAAAGTCACCTTTGTCAGGAAAGACTCAGGATTTCGGAATCAGGAGCGCTGGGCCATTGGGCTTTAGTCGATGTCTCCACAGCTGAGTCGACAGTCCTGTAGAACACAATGTGTCACGGAGTATGGTCTTGTGTGTCCATTGCAGTCGAATTGGACTGTTTTGATTGCCTGAGCTTGGAAATTTTCTTCCACATGGTGCAGTGAGTCCACTGACTTTGACTGAGTCCCTCTGTCAGACATTTGTGACAAAAGCAAGAGGTTGTTCTGGTCATGATGGACTTTTCCTCTCACACAGTGTAAACAGAGAGTACTTTCATAGTCCCTTTGCAATGGACTGTGTCCTTTGTCAGGGTTTCTAAGAATCTGTTTTTCTCTGTATCACATCTTCCTCACTAACGAAGATGAAGTGAACCGTTTTTTGAGTCTCCTGTCCCATTTGAAGAAGTCTTCAGCATCCTGGATTGTCCTGCTTAGCAGGATCTAGGATTGGCCATCCTCTTTGCCAACCCCCACCACGGCCATCACAGGGCCCTATCATGGCCGCTTTCGAAGAAGTTCCAACATTCCATTGACCGCCTAGTACGTTTGTGACTGATCAGAAGATGACGAAGAACATAAAAATCTGTTTCCTGTACATATACAAAGACAGAATGACAGAACCAGACAACCATCAAACGAGAACACATGAGATATTTTCTCTCCATTCTGAATTGTATAATAACTCCCGTTGGGAGTACAATAAGTGTCACAAATTTAGTTTGGTAAGCTACGTTACCATTTCTTGTTATCTACGTTATCAATTAACCCACATACATTCGCTTTCCTTTATGCTTTTATATCTCACCCTGAAACTCATTGTTTGTATCTAATAAGTGACTTGTTCTGTCTGCCCTTTCTAATGCCAAAGTCCTACTTTCTATCCTTCTTCTTTGTAGAAAAAAGATATTAATGAAATGGCTTCCACGGAATGTATTCTCCGTTACCAATCACTTTCTTCCACCATAGTGGCAGCAGTAAGGCTGCACACGTGACCAATGAGGCAACAAACATCAGACGGCTTTTTATATTATTCAGAAAAACTTATACTTGCTGGCTTTCCTGACAAGAGCACGGCTTTTGTTGCAACACGACACGTTTCGAAAAACAGACAAGTCTAATGAAAGGTATGTAAGCTACGCTAACAACCTGACAATTGCTACAAATTGTCATTAAAAAAAAACTACCTAAGACTCATCACGCCACGTTTTGTGTTTAAAAAAACCCGTTTTCACATGCTCAACAACGTAACTATAAAATCATAATTACTACGAAGGTACCCACCTGTGTTTTGAACTTGAAACCAGCTCACTTACTCTTACCACATATCAATCAATTATTCATGGCTACACTGTTTTCACATCCCAAATGGTTGGAATGCAAATGGTGAAACAGGAAGCAATTGTTGATGCTTAATAGCGTTGGTTCCGCAAAAAATAAAAACTTATACACGGAAACAAACAAGTTACCTTTTCTGCAGTAACATTGCTTACGTAACGTAATTTCTTGTCCCAGTATTTTGTCAATCTGACGAAAAACTGGAAGGAAGGAGTTTTTCCTGCAAGGTTTAAGTGTAATTATCTTCCCTTAGTGCGTAATGTTTCTCATACATTTTCTTCCAGACAGGTCCCGTTAGCCCATTTGTAAAACGAAGTCCACGCAAATTACACGCTTATAGCCAACTTGACAAAGAGAAAAGAAAATCTTGATGCATAAGGAGTTCTCACCACTCATTTTTACAAATCTAATTTTGGACCAAATACAACGGTTTTATGGTAATGTGGTCGTATTACAAAACCCAGCCCCGAATCAGCCGCCTGTGCCTCCAAAGGGCCATTCTTGCAGTGAGAACAGCATTTCCTGTGGACTGGGAAAGCAAGAGGCTGAACAGTAAAGAGAGCCTCGAATTCGATAAAGCGGGGTTCCCGATTGGATGACGAAAAAAACCAATCGCTTTCCAGTGTTGGACTGAAGTGAGATGGGGGCGAATGTGTACTGTGTCCTGGTTTGCGGAATTTTCATCCAGGAAATAAGCAAAGATTAAGCGTTCATGGCTTTATCAGGTGCCTCCATCATTTTAGGCGATTGTTGGATAATTTTGTCACCTACAAGAAACCGAGGAAAGATTTTGTTCTTCGGGACAGTTATCAGATATTTGCAGTCGTCACTTCAAAGAGCAACAGTTACCAAGACCACACACCTGGAAGGTAAAAGGGTGGAATGCTGGAATTATGGTCCGAAGACACTGAAAGAGGATTCTGTGCCAAACTATTATATACAGAAAAAATGTATTAAAGCACTCTCTGTTCATTCGCCAGCTGCAAATGCAAGCCTCAAACGCACAGTGACACAGAATTGTGTCAGGATGCAAGAGAGGAGAGGGCCAAACTCAGAGTACTTAAGAAGTTAAGGTTTGTGGAATGGGTGGTTGATCTTTTGTGTTTCATTTCGATTCTCAGTGTATGGTTTGGTTGTAAAGATAGTTGTATGGTTTTTGTTGAGTGTTAGGCAACAAAGCTGAAACATACATTGTTACTGTAATTGTTGCAGTCAGTCAGTCACAACTTGCCTGCAGGCCACTGAAACTTGCATGTTTTTTTTGATTGATTTTTTCCCCCTGTGCTGTTACGTTCCAACAAAACTGAAGTTACGATTCTTATTAACAAGACAGTGTCCATGTCCACAAATAACAACTTGTTGGAACTCCAGTGAATAATAGTTTGGGTTTTTATTTTTCTTCAGGACATTGGCCCCTGAAACATTAGTGCACCCATGCAAGTTTCAAGTTACCGCCCAACAACCATATGCTTTAGTAAGTGAATTATTATCAAGTATTTTGTACACAGGAAGGTGACTAGTGTCATTTTAATAAGATATATGCAGGTATGAGTATGTATGTTAAGCTATACACTGCCCTGGTGAGTAAGGGAATAATGACTAAGATCTGCATCTTAGATCGATGTGCGGACTTCTTCACGGCATCAGTTATTAAAATAATGAGCCAGAATCTTAAGAATGCAATATAAAGTAAAAGACCCCTCAGATTCTAAATTTGCGTCCATTGTGGATACTTCAGAATTTAAGTGAGGGACTGAGATTGAAAATGAGGAAGTGTAAAAAAGGGTATGTGGTTGTGTGTGTGTGTGTGTGTGTGTGTGTGTGGTGAGTGGGTGTGTGTGTTTGTGTGATGTGTGGAGGGGCTGGGGGAGTAGGGGGGGGGACTGAAAGTAACAGAAATTGAAAAGATTTCTACAGCAGGGAAGAGAATTAGTGTGATGACTGCAGTAGCTGGACAAATTCCTGGCAAAGGAAAAGGCATTATCTCATAGATCTACTAAACAACTGAAAGAAAATGTGGTTTATCCACATAATCATTTTAAAGTTATTTACATACACGGAAATATGTGTGTTTGTGTGTGTGTGTGTGGGTGTGTGTGTGTGTGTGTGTGTGTGTGTATGTGTGTGTGAGAAACAGATGTATGTATGTGCATGTGTATATCAAGTACTAATCTGTTTCCGTTGTCGTATGTGGTGTACATGTACATAAAACATGGTCCACCGTAAAAAATAATGTCCGAAACCTGCCTGCACTGAAAGAAACCACAACGTCTGATGGCGAGGGAGGTGGTACTGTAAAAGTGTGCTGTAGGTTCAAACAGGTATGGCTGAACTCCAAATAACTCTTCAGTGAAAATTTCACTTCTGATTCTCTTCGTTGAAACTTGACTCGTAGCTACAGGTGAGCAACTAGCCATTATCGCCGGAAAATATTTGATTGTTACGTCCCTCATAGCGACAGCTTTTAGGGACATGTCTTTCATTCACGATAGTCTTGGCATGTAATACTCACTTTGCGGAATCCCGGTCTCTCGACTCTTTCCGTACTGTGCTCGGCAATCACCGTGGTGAGTCAACGATTTGGCTACTTGTAACGACCCGAAACACGGATAGAAGGAGTTACAGAAGAAAAGGAAACACGTACAACGAAACACCTCGATCATTCTTTTGAACAACCCAAACGCCAAAAATGCTATTTATGAGTGAAGAGAGAAGACCCCTTTAAGTTTAATTGGAAGTTTTTAAAAATTGATTTTTGTTTCCTTCCTTGTTTTAGGAATATATACAAGGGTCTGGTTAATAGATTTCTTTTAAGTCTTTTTAAAACCCATTGCCATTTAGTAACGTAAATTAACAAAATGTTTTGACGACAATTGGTTAAAAAATTCGTGTGTTTCAGTATCAATCTGAATGGACAGATCAAGGTTTTACTTAGAAAATCTACAAGCCACCAAAGAGCCGTATTTATTTGAGGCAAAAGAACCTTTAGGGTAGAGGATTGACAAGAGCATCAAAGGGTGTATTTTTGAAAAAAAACTAAACCCTCTTTGGCGACATCAACTTTACAATTTTAAATCTCATTTAAAGACGTGGTCCTTTGAGAGTAACAACCCAGCTTCCCAGTATGCCTGATCGGACGTTCATAAACAAACATTGACACGTATAATATTGTTTTTGTGTGGTAGCATTCAATTTAGACTCCAATTAAGAAGATAGGTCAAAGCACAGAAGAACCGCCTTTTGTACATTTTCTGCATTCATGCGCGGAACCGCACACGGACGCACAAACGGCGTGCATGCACGGGTTTCAGAAGGGTGGTGGGGGGTGGTGGGTTGGTGTACGGGGGAAGCAGTGTCTCTGCATTATCTTCAACCATTATCCCACAAAAAAAAAAGCAATCGAATACGCACACACGACACACAGACACACAGACACAGACACACACAGACACACACACACACACCCACACATACACTCTCTCTCTCTACTCCCTCTCGCTCTCTCTCATCCTCTCCAACTCTATTCATCGGACTCTCGCTACTCGAGGGCGGGCGTGATCCCATATCCGAGCTCGCATAGTCTCTCGCTCTCCATCTCTCACTCTCTCTCTCCTCACAGAGGAAAAATACTAACACGAAAAAATCTGCGTTGCCGCCGGTATGCGGGGCGAGAGATTGAGGTTGACCTGTTCCCAATGGACGAGGTGTTTTATTCTAAGACAAGAAGTAGTCGTCATCCTCCCGGTGGGAAAAAGAAAAATTCGGGGAGTAAACCAGCGGAACAAAGATCTAACCGCAAGCTTAGTGTAGTTCTGCAATTTAGGCCAGACGAGAATCGACTGGAAGGCAAGTGCAGCACAACTGTTGTTGCCACACTGAGGAGAACAAACAAACAAACAAGCAAGCAAACCAAAAACAATACTCTGTTGATGAAATCTTCTTCTTCTTGCTACTTCTTCTTCTTCTCTCTTCTTCTTGAAAAACCTTCAGTTTTTCTTGTCCATCTTTTATAAATTTTTCCCTATACTTTACGGTTCAAAAATTCAGTTTAATGTCTTTGTATTCCTTTTTGTAGTTGTTTTTGGTCGTATATTTCTTTCTCCCTTTCTTTCTTTCTTTCTATTTCTTTTCTTTAATTTATTTAATTTTTGTTGTGTTGTTGTATTTTGTTTGTTTCTTTTTTGTTTCTTTGTTTGAAAACTTGCTCGTGTCCGTCTTTTTTCATTATTTTTGGTACTGTCATTGACCATGTTCTATGTTTATTCCTCAATTTTTGCTTTGTTTTTGTTGTCTATTTTTTCTCTTCTTATGATAAAACATGCTCACGTGTATCTATTTCCTACTGTACTTTTCTTCCTTGTTGTTGTTATTGAAAAATCTGTGTTTGTCTTTGGCAACCTCGAGCCCAGCAGAGACCTGGAGACAGCAGCTTGCAGACCGGGACAGCTGGCGGTCCACCATCAAGGTCCGCATCAACAAGCAATAGCAAGCAAGGAAGAGGCCCAGTGGGAAGGAACGAGTGCGCGCCGAAGATGGTCAAAGATTGCGTCGGCAACCCACGACACTGATGACGGAACTTTCACCTGTCAGCAACTGCAACAGAGTCTGGGCCGCTACGAGGATCAGGCTCTTCAGCACAGGGGCGGCTGCAACTCCACAACTGACTGATTAAAGTCATGGGCGCAACAACACCAATGTCCTCTCCAGACAGATGGATGTAACTGTGTTGTCCATTTGTGCTTTTGTTTGGTGTGCATTTTCCTTTCTTTATCTGTTTGGTTGAAGTCTGTCTTACTTTCTATCTATCGATCTTTTCCCTTCTTTCTTTCTATCTCCAGTCTTCTGTACTCCTTTTCTTTTTCATTCTATCTTTCGTCCTCTGAGAGTGTTGTGAGTGTGGTGTGTGTGTGTGTGTGGGTGTGAGAGGAAATGATGAGAGAGGAGAGTGAGTTGGTGAGTGTGTGTGCGTGTGCGTGTGTGTGTGTGTGGTGGTGTGGGTGTGTGTGTTGTGTGTGATTGCAGGTGCGTATATGTATGAGAGTTTTGTGTCATCAGCAACACAGTGAGGCAGACCAAACAGGCCTAGGCGGAGGAGCAGTGAACTGACAACAAGTTGGTGCTTTCGGTGTAAGCTTCCGTGTTCTCTGCTTCGCCGTCCGTCAAAGCTTATCCAACATATTCAATACATGGACGACAACTTCAGAACCCAAGGTATAATAGAAACATGTTCCACACTGGATAATGTTTCGGCTGGTTATGACATAGTTGGGATTAAAAATCGGAGAATGAATCCACTGTGAAGGGGCGTTTGTGTCCTATTTTTCTCTATTGCATTGAGAAACACCAAACACATGAACTCTTTTTCTTCAATGACTGAGACAAGCATGCGTTTCAGGTCAGTCTTGTTCACAAACCTGTAGATGTGATTCCTCCAAGACTGTAATCTGAAGCGGAGAAACTTGGTCTTTGAAAAAAGTGAGTACAAACACATTTGGCTTCCCTCCTCGCCTGGCAGTCGACATGACTCTGGGAAGCTGATTTCGATGGAAAAAACTCTGTTGAAATGGACCATAAATGTCAATACATTTTCATTTCGTATTTATCAAGGACATAGAGGGTCATTAACAACATTTCGATCGAAGTCCTGAATTTTCGTAGAGTGACAATTGCGCACTAACTCCGACAATGACAAAAAGGGCAACGAAGAAACGACTGTTCCAGACATTCGGCATCGTCAGTCATGTCGTAGATATGTCGCACCGCAAACTTGTACGGAGAAAGAGCGTAGGCGAATGCGAATTCACACGAAAATGACAGCTTACGCATATTGACTTTGGAAAGAACGTTATCGATATTCGAACAGTTTTTATTTTCACAAAATTTTGAGCAAAATCAAGAAGTAGTGCCTATGGTTGTGGTCGTCGGAAGATGAAAAATGGGCGCCCAAAAACTGATTGTGCGGAGAAAACAGTTTCGTGGACAAATAAGGGCGTTTTTGGTGTCCAAGGTAATAAAAAAATACATTCATTTATTGCGATTATTAGCGAAATATATAATAGAAATGATATAGGTTTCCTGAGGCACTTATGTTAAAGAGTTGACACAAAACAATCCAATTCATTCAATCAAGATGCAGGTAAGTTGGAAGGTAACTCCTAAAAAAACCGTTATTTCAACTGGCGGGTGATCGATGAAAAATGAACGTCAAAATCGATCGTGCAAAATGCCAGTTTAGTTTTGAAAATATAGGCTTTTCGGGTCCAACACAGTCATAAAGAATCAAAATAACATTCATAGGTGTGTGACTTCAGACGTCTCAGCGACATAGACATAATAATGATATAGGTTCTGAGCATTCCCATTTGTAAGGATTTGACCCGGAACTAATCCAATGGTAGATTCATCAGTGGGGAGGTATGGGAAAGGTAACTCCCCGAACAGACCAATTCATCTGCTTGATGGTCACGCACGAGAGATTGTGCCCATATGAGCACCTGGCTACATAGACCTATCACTTGCTGATTATATTTTGTACAGTTGATTCCTGTTGATATTAGTTCACCACACTTAAACACATTGCTCTCTGGTGGTTTTGATTGTGGCTTAAGGCAGTGTTCGGATGGAACTAAAGTGTTTTTTATGTGTATGGGAGAGCGTCCATAAATGAGCAGCGTAGGCGAGAAATCACAGAACAATGACAACGTAACAAATTGCAATCAGCAGCCACCACAGTAACGAATATCATCACCACCACAAGATAAGAGGTACAACAGGAACTAAATCGTTCCTCATTTTGAACCCCGTGGAACCACCCCCCCCCCCCCCCCTCCCCCCCCCCCCCCCCCCCCCCCACCGCCCCCCGACCCTCCCTACCAGCATCCCCCTCTTCATATTTATTGTCCAATTGGTCCATACTCATTCTCTCTGATTTCAATACAATCGGCTTTAATGTTCACTCTCATTTGTAGACCTATTTCGTGCTTTTTCTTTCGTGCGGCAGACGAAGTGAATTCGATGTTAGATAAACAACGAAAGGAAACTTGAAAAAAAAAAAAAAAAAACAGCAAAGGGGCAAGTAAGTCTTCAAAAAAACTAAGGCAATAATTCGGTTGGGGTTGATCCAGGATTGTATCATCATTGGAATCGTTCTTTTGTGGGATTGAAATCGAGCCTTTTCTTTCAAACAATAAAAGGATGGACTATGCCGCTTAAACAAACAAGAACAAACAACTTACATTAAAAAAAAACGCGACGCGTACGCAAGTAAGCACAGTAACTTTGGCCCCATCATGATGAAAAAAAAAAGTGAGTGAGTGCTCGTTTTTCGTGTGTGAATGGTCCCAAATGGTGTTTCATTTGCCAGAGGAACAAGACCACAAGAGGTCTGGAAAGGCGACGTGTTTGTCTTGTCCCATTGTTTGACCTGTGGTGTAGTCATTTCTCTTCTCCCTTGGAACTAGGTTTTCTATATTCCGCCTGCAAGTCCCTCCCCCCGCCGTTCCTCCCTCCCTGCCCCGCCTCCTGCATGATGGTATGACAGTAGCACGTCAGTGTGAGCACAACAGCACTGTGCTGCTCCTGATCGATCCCCTTTAACAGTTGGAGTGGGTTGAGAAGGCCTGTTGGGGGTACAGGCCGAGACCTTGCAATGACCCTCGCTACACATGCTGTTTCTCTGACAGTTGATTGTAAACTGGACTCCAACTGATTGGTCTGGCAGTATCAAGATGTTATTTGGGCAAGAGGTGGGACTCATCCACATCTGGGGTTGGGATTGCACCCTGTCGCCCGAAAACCATACCTAGCTCATCCCTATGTGACACGGAACACCTAACGTTATCCGTTTGGCCCACCAGGAGTACCATTGAATAACCACAAACGCCCTTTTTCGTCTGCAATGCTAGTAGCCCTGGGGATTGAACAGAACGGCGTTAAAAGCGTATCCATATTTGAGTTGGAAGGTTGCCATGGGGCACACATCCATTGTGTGTGTGCGTGCGTGTGTGCGTGTGTGTGTTGTGTGTGTGTGTGTGGACTGAGTGTGGTGTGTGTGTGTGTGTGTGTTTGATTCCGATATCCATCGCAGACAGAAAACCAAAATCAACAAATATAAACTTTTAAACTCCTTTCGATTTAGAAATTCTAAATTTATTCCCTTTGGCGGAATAAGTCCCCCCAAAAAATGTTTTTGACAGATATCTTTTTCTCGCTGTGCAATCAGCAGAATTACAAAATAAACGAAAAAGAAAAACTTTTTCTATTCAACATGCTGACCATTTTAGACAAGGGAAGTAATTCCATTTCCTTGGCGGAATAAACTAATATTTCTAACCGTGAACTGACCTAAATGGATTCATTTTGCGCCAGTAGTTACAAGAAGAGAAGTGGACTGATTGCTTGTTCTTCGAGTTTCGAATTGTCCCAAATGTTTGGTTATCTGCTGAAGAAAGAAGGTCAATATGAAGTCCACGAAACGCGGTCGTGTTTTGTTTTGTCCATTTGTTTCCACCCTGCTTTATGAACTGTGACCATTCGTCCATGATTTCAGAACTCTCTCCTCTCCTCTCTCACGTAGTCTCTCTTCACTCGTCAACTTCCTCTCTCATCTCGTCTCATCTCCTTTTTCCTTTGTTGAAGATCTTTATAAAATGTTGTTTTCTGGTGTAGTCTTGCTGCTATTGATCTATTTCAACATCATTTTACCCCAAGAGTGTGTCTGAACAATATGTTTTACTTATAACAAAGTAGAGTTGCAAGGATAAACCTTGAAGACTAGACATTGTTTAATTGGTTTATTGGTTGAGTACCAAAGTTTCTCTCTCTCTCTCGTCTCCGTTCATATCTCCCACCCCAGTCTCTCTCCCTCTCCTTATCTTCGGGTTGCTCTCATCCCGTCTCCCATCTCTCCTCTCCTCCTCGCTCTCCTCCCTCCTCTCCTCCTCTCGCTTTCCTCGTCTCCTTCTCCGTCCTCCTCTCACTCTCCGTCATCTCTGCTGCTCTCTTTCTATCACTCTCCTCTTCCTTCTTCTCTCCCTCTCTCTCTCTCTCTCTCACTCTTCCATCATCCTCTTCGGTCTCCGTCCCTTCTCTCATCTCTCCTCCTTCTCTCTCTCCCTCGCGTGTCTTCCCTTCGCTTCTCTCCTCTCCCTCCCCCTCTCGTCTCGTCCCTCTCCTCTCCTCCCTCTCTATCTCTCTCTCCGTCTCTCTCTCTCTCCCTCTCCTCTCTCTCTCTTCATCCCTCGCTCGACTCTTCCGGTCCTCCCCTCCACCTCCTTCTCTCTCTCTACCTCTCTCTCCCGCCTCTCCCTCTCGTCATCTCACCTCTCGCTCTCTCTCTCTCATAGCGCGTGAAAAGCATTTCAGAGCAGTCACCCCGTCGTTTAACCAGCATAGTGCATTTTCCCTCTTGTGTTACTGTTTCATTCAGTCTCTGGCTACTTCTTCCGTTCTTCTTCTTTTTTTCTTCTGTGAGACTATTTCCTTACCTTCTTCTCTGCCATTTTTTCCTACTCTTTTTCCCTTCATACCCACATGGTAAAAAAGCATAGCGTCTACTGCAGTACTCTGAATCAAAGGAGCGGAAACCGGCCCCTAAGTCATGATTCTACAGTATCAGGTGTCCTGTGAGCCCCCCTAGTGAACACAGAACGCCGTAATATTCCTACAGCAAATACCAAACTGTTTGCGTGCCTATAAGGCACTTTTATAGAAGTGAAACAAAAAGGTATTGTAATGTAATGCACTGAGAAACGGAATCCACTCACAAAGAAGGAATTTTTTGAAAACGCAAAGTACGATTACTGTAACGAAACAAGTAGTTGCCAATCCCCCCCCCCCTTCCCCCCGCCCCCCACCCACCCCCCCCCCTTTCCCCCACCTAATGAACGAGTGGCATACCATTTGGTTTACTTTAACGAGCATCAGTGCCTTCTTGTCCTGCACTATCCCTTCTCACTATGAGAGAGAGTAAATAGTGCGTGGGAATTTTGCTGAGGCGCGCTCAAGCTGGAACTAAAGACGTCATTTAAAAAAAACGTGAAGATATTGGCAAACAGTCTGCTGTTTATAATTATATAAAGCAACTAAATTCGAACTGGATATTGCACATAATATCTGTAATCAATTTCTCATGTTTCTCCTACCCATTTGGCTTTATAATGTTCTAGTTGCAAATCGAGACGACTGCAGGCGGAAATCTAAACAAATCTAAATAAATGTTAACGAATACCGCCCAGAGAACACGTTGACATAGTCACAAGACGAAACACAACGCGTTATACGACCTCATTAGGACTACTTTCGGCTAAGACATAAACGAAATTAAAAACAACGAAAAAATTCACATTAGCTTTGAAGTCGCTTCAGATTCACTTCACAGGTTCAGCGCAATGAAGGAGAGGGCGGTATGAATCAACACCTTCTTCCTTCTTTCTTCCTGGTGCTATTTCATTCCTTGCGCTGAACCCTGTGAGTTTATGTCTGCACCCGATGAAGACCTAAGAGGTCGAAACCACGAAACGCGTTGTGTTTTCGTCTTGTGACTCGTTTTGGTCCACGTTCACTGGGGCGTTCGCTAACATTATTTTTAAGATTTGTATTTTTTAAATACTGTAGTTGAACATATTTACGCTGGTACCCTGTAAAAATTTTTGCCACCCCCCTATGGAAAAATGGGGGGGGGTTAGTTTATGACACGGCACCTTCGAAAGCGGCCATCGGCCCTCATTGAAATAAACCTCCCGCTCCTCTCTCTCTCTCTCACTCGTCGTCGGCGGTCGTCCTCTTCTCTCACCTTCGGTCGTCAGCTCCTCACCACTCTCCTCTCCCCCTCTCCCTCATCTTCTCCGTCCTCTCCCCTCTCTCCCCCCTCATCTCCCGACCTCCCTCACTTCTCTCGTCTCTCCGACTTCCCCCCTCGCCTCTCTGACTCCCATCTCCTCTCTCGCTCCCTCTCACTCCCCAGTCTCGACTCCGATCGCCCCCACTCCCCCCCCCCCCCCCCGTCCTCCCTCCGCCTCTCCTCTCCCACTCCGTTCTCTCTCATCCGATCCTCTCTCGGGCGCACGGAGGGCGCACCACATGGACCCGCCTTGCCCCTCCTCTCATCTCTTTGCTGTGCTTTAGGGGAGGCCGTCTTCCATACTCATTAATCCTCTTTCATGGTTCTGTCTGTCTGTCTGAATGTCTGTCTGTCCCTGTCTGTCTTCCGTCTCTCTCTCTCGTCTCTCTCGCTACTTACTCTCTCTCCCTTCCCCTCTCATCTCGTCATTTCTCAAGTAGTCCTCCGCTCTTCCGCGTCCACAAACCTTCTCTCTCTCCATACTCTCTCCTCTCCTCTCCTCTCTCTGGCGCAACGGAGGAGGTGCGCCCGACAGGTCCCCCCGCCCTCCCTCTCACTCGTGCTGGTTGCTTTAGGAGCCGTCTCCATAATCAATTAATCCACGTTTCCAGGGTTCTGTCTGTCTGTCAGATTGTCTGACTGTCTGTCTGTCTGTCCGTCTCTCTCTCTCTCGTCTCTCTCATCTCTCCTCGTCTCTCGTCTCTCTCTCCTCGTCTGGACGCACGAAGGGCGCCCTCATTGGTCCCCCTGGCCCTCCTCTCTCTCTTGTGCATGGTGCTTATAGGAGCCGTCTCCATACTCATTAATCCTCTTTTCAAGAGGTTCTGTCTAGCTGGTCTGATTGTCTGGTCCTGTCTGTCCGTCTCTCTCTCTCTCGGTCTCTGTCTCTCTCTCTGCTGTTCCCTCTCTCTCTCTCTCAGAATCATCTCTCAACGCCTCTCCGCAAGATCTCGACTCCTTCTTTCTCTCTCTCCTCATCGCATCACGTCTCCGTCTTTCACTCTCTTCTCTCAATCATCTCTCTCACCTCTCTCTCTCCTCTCTCATCTCTCTCTCAACTGCTGCATCTGGAAATCTCGTCTCCACAGTCATCACACCATCTCAATATCAGTGTCTCTCCGCTCTGTACTGTCCTCTTCTGCTCTCTTCGTCTGCTGTCTGTCTGTTCTGTCTGTTTGTCTCTCTCTCCTCACTCACTGTCTCAGTCTCTCACGTCTCTCTCTGTCGCCTCTCTGTCTCCTTCTATCTCTGTCTCTGTCTCTCTACTGACTGTCTGTCTCCCTCTGTCGCTTGTCTCTCTGTCTCTGGTCTTCTCTGTCTCTCTCTCTTCCTCTCTCCTCTCCATCTCTTCTTCTCTCTCCGTCTCTCTGCTCTCGCTCTCCTCTCCTCCCCGCATCCGCTCTCTCCTTCAAGAAGGCATTTCATTTTAGATTAGTCATGAGTTCGTGACAGAGTATACATGCAGTTTTTCTCCCTTGTGTTCATTGTGATTTTTATGATTGTTGTTATGTTCTCCCCATGATGCCCCCCTTCATAATGGGCCATGGTCCCCTTAATATGAAGTAAATACCATCGGAGTTTCTGACGTCCTCTCCTTCCTCCCTCCCTCCGCCTCGCTCTCCTCTCTCTCTCTCTCTCCTCCTCCCTCTTCTCGTTCCCCCCTCCTCCCTCCTCCACTCTCCCCTCTCTCCCTCTTCTCATCTCCCTCGTCACTTTCCCTCACTCTCTCTTTTCCCCCTACTCTCTCTGTCTATTGCTATACTCTGGGTGCCAATCTCATGGTCGGCTACTCCCTCGTTCCTATTAGAGAGAGAGAGAGAGGGAGAGAAGAGAGCAGAGAGAGAGAGAGACGAGAGAGAAGAGGAGAGGAGAGAGAGAGATACATAGAGACCAGAGACAGACAGACAGACAGGAAAGGCAGGCAGACCGAACAGACAAACAGACCGAACAGAGGAGAGACAAGAAAGAAGACGACAGACAGACAGATTGTCACGGAACAAAAAAAAAAAAAAAAGCTGAAATCGTGGGCCAGTCTGCCAGCCAGTTCAATTGGACATAAAGTACCAACTCAAACATCCTGGTTTTCCAGGCAGACGACTGCATGTGTCGCGTCAGCCAATTAGGCACGGCGAGGAGGCAAAATTCTCTTAGTCCTTCACGGAGACGCACCGTCCTGCAGACCAGACAGAGGGCTTGACCAACCTCTCAATAGGTCCTGGCCAGACGATCTCTGCGTCTAGGTCAGACTGATACAGCTAATTTACCAGATCCAAGTGAGCCCACAGTCAAGTCAGACGTCGGCCGCTGGTTAAAGTATGAAGGGGTGGAGGATTGTGTAAGTGGGGGTGAAACTAAGTAATTAATTAAATAGACCCATTGATCACCATCCAGAAAGCAAGGCCTTGTAGATGTTGCGGGAGACTGATTATTGCATGTCCAATGAATTAGAGGGGAGGTTAACCTCGGCACAATGTGTGAAAAACACTGACCAAGTACTCAACTTTTGACAGGGGTAGGCAGGAAATAATAAACTATGGAGTGATAGCGGGAGAGAAAAGAAGAGGGGAGAGAGAGAGGTTCTGAGAGTAGGCTCTGCACGAAATAAGCAGCAGAGGAGATGAAATGAGGAGCGAAAGAAACCCGTGTTGAAAGCATTAGCACCATATAGAGTCTGCAGAGGAAGGACAAAGGAGAGCTGGTGAGAGGGAGAAGGCAGCTCTAACTGATGAAGATAAAAAGAAAAAAAAAAAAGAAAGAAAAAAAAAAAAAACAACCATGTCCATTTTGATAGAGGCAAGACCAGGAGAGAGAGAGGAGCGAGAGAAGTGCATGCGTTAGGTGCAGGAAGGAAGAAAGGAGAAACAGATCAATGGTCTAGGTAGTCACTATTCAATTTAAAACCCCCGGGGTTTGAACCCTCATCCCCGGGAGCGCCCCTTCCATAGGCAGAAAAAAGGGCCCCAAAGCCAAAACCCCGACCATGCCAGGGGCCAAACCCCCCCAGGGCCAGCGGTCCAACCCCGCCCGTCCCCCCCCGTTGTGTTGGACTGGTGCTTGTGAAAGGACCGTGAAAAGGGGAAAAAAAAAAAAAAAAAAAAAAGGAAAAAAAGAAGGTTTGAATAGTTTAAGACCCCGGGGCCCGGGGAAAAATAAAAATTGTTTTTACCCGGGTTATTTATTATGTTT
>JAMYXO010003102.1:0-21224 GCA_033310375.1 Conus canariensis | reverse complement strand
AAAAAAATTTTAAATTGCTTTTTTGTCAAGGGAGGATGGTTTAAAAGAGGTGAGCCAAGCGAGGGTTGGGGAATCTTAAACCCGGAGTTGGAATCAAAAAGGGAATCTAAAAGAATCAGAAATTTGGTTTTGCGGGAAAGCCCGATAAATTGTCTTGTTTTGGCGGGGAAAAAAGGAAAACATTTTCCTTTGAAATTTGGGTTTGTGTTCTCCCCGTTTTACGCCCTCGGGACATTTTTTAAACGGAAAACGTGGTAAAAGCAAAAGGGCCCAGGACGGTCAAGTTTTTCAGTTTTATAAATGGGTTCAGGGTTTTGGTGTGTGGGGGGGGGGGGGGGGGGGAAAGGGGAGGGGGGGGAAAGGGGGGAGGTGGGGGGGGAGAGGGAAAGGGGTTAGTGGGGGGGAAAGAGGGATTTTGGAAAGCATGGGGGAAAGGGGTTTTTTGTTAAGACTTTGCACGGGCTTTTTCGTGGGGATTAAAAACATTAGCAAAGGTCAAGTTTTATTGAACAGTAAAGGGTTGCCCCCTTTTCACGAATATTCCACGGGGAAATGTGAGGGAAAAAAAAATCTTCAATAAAAGTTTTTTCCCACCAAAATTTTCTTAACGTTTACAAAACCGAAAGGTTTCCAAAAAAACTGTCGTATGGAATTTTGGGCTGATTACCTTTATTTTTTCGAACACCCCTAACACACCCCCTCACACCACACCAACAAACACAAAAACCCCACACAACACACACAAAATTGGCGGACATTTCGAAGGGCTTTAAAGAAGATAAACTTTATTCAATCCCATTTTTCATCAAATGAGCAAAAAAAAAACCTTTTATCCCCCTTTAGCGAATTACAGTGGAAAAAAGGGGGGTTTTCCCCAACTAAATTTTTGATTTAATAGGGTTTGTGCGAGCGATCTTGAAAATACGGGGCCCAAAAAACCCTATGTCTTTAAACAGGGGTTTTTTCCTTCAGGGAGGGGCTTTCCTTTGGGTGAAAAATTTTCTTCCCCGACTTGGGGGGATTTTTTCCTTTGGGGCTTGACGGGCAAAAACCGAGGGGGAGGGCCTCTTCCCAGCAGTCTTTGGGCGGACATGGCAGACGTTTCCTTTTCCTTTGATCGGATAAAAATTTCCTGTCGTTATTGCCTATGGGGTTTTTTGATTTGAAAAAGTGACCTGCCCCGGCCCTTTCAATGACCGTGGGGTCCCCTTGTGTCAGGGGGGAGAATTTCGGGTTTATTTTGGTGAAGTAAAAAGAGTGACTGTGGAAAAGGGGGGCCGCTTTTTTTAAACTTTAATAGTTTTGTGTGTGTGTGTGTTTGTGTGTGTGTGTGTGTGTGTTTTTTTGTGTGTGTGTGGTGTTTTTGGTCCCGGGGTTTTTGTGTGGTTTTGTTTTGGTGTGCTGTGTGTGTTTTGTGTGTGTTGTTTGCCGCGCGCGCCCCGCGCGCCCCTGTGTGTAGACCTGCTCCCCACACGAAACACCTGGGGAAACCAAATGGGCCCCATGATACAACATTACAAAAAAGAGAAAAAAGTGGGGGCGGGAAAAAAAAAACCCCCCTTGCGGGGTTATTTTTCCCATTTCTAGAAAAAAACCGAAGTTTTTGGGTTTCTTCCCTCTGCCCCAGCCTTCCCAAATTCGAAAGGGAGCAGGGCCCCTTCGGACAATCGGGGCACCGGGATTTTACACCCTTTTCCCATCCTTTAGAGGCTGAAAGGTTTTTAGGGGGTTTAAAAACATCATCAGAGGGGACGTCTGGCGTTTAGAGTCCCTTGGGCCGTGAGGGACAAGCGGGCCCAAAAGCCGGATCTAAACAGCCTGTTGCCATTCTGCAAGAGACTGGCGGCCATGGGGAGGCCAAGCAAAACGAGCGGTGAGAGAATGAGGTGAACCAAGGGGGCATGAGAGAGAGAGAAAAGAGGGGGAAGGGACAGACAAAACAGACAAAAGGGACAGACAAAAAGGGACAGACAAAAAGGGGAAAGCCCCGGTTCCCGCGCATGATGAAAAGAAACAGAGGAGCGAAAGAAAAGGGGGGGGAGAAGGAGGGGGGGAACAAAAGACAGACAGGACAGATTTCAGACGGGAGAGACAGACAGACGAATGACAGACAGAAAAAACCGGACAGAATATGTAAGCAAATACACAGATTAAGCCAAAGAAGCAGGAGAAAAAGAGGAGAGTGAGAGACGAGGAGAGGAGAAAAAAGAGGAAAAAGGAAAAAGGGGAAAGAAGGGAGAGGGGAAAAGAGAGAGCAAAAGGAAGAAAAAAAATGGAGAAGAGTTATTACTAAAAAAATTTGGAAAATGTTTTTGCTGAAGGATCAAAGATTTAAAAACGCCCCGCTCGTCTTTCAATTTGGCCTTACCCCCGGGGCCCCAAAAAAAATAAAAACAAAAAATTTGCCCCAAGTTTCGAGAAAAGTTTAAGGAAAAATTTTTAAAAAAAAGAGGCAAAGGAGGAGAAGAAGGAGAAGGTAGATGAAAGGAGGAGGGGGGGAAAAAATAGAAAAATTTTTTCTTTTCAAAACCCAAAAAAACATGATTGCTTAAAGATAAAGATTTTTAGGAAGTGCTAGTTTTTCCCGTTTCTGCCCTTCCCTCCCTTTAGGTTCATCAAAAACCCAAAAACAGTTTAAGACGACATAAGCCCGAAAAAGAAACAGGATAAAAAGAAATCGGGAGAAAAAGTGGGATGAGAACTGGATGTAAAGTTTTTGGGGGGGGCCCAAAAAAATAGGGGAAAAAAGCTTATTAGTTTTAAGCTAAAAAAACCAGGCACGAAAAATTAATTTCACCCAACCAGTCACGAAAAAAATTACTCTTAAACCCAGTCACTTTTAAACATACTAATAAACCGGGTCAGGGTAAAACCACTCAGCGTTGCTTGGTAGAGAAAGGTTGGGCGGTGGGGGCTGGGGGGAAAATTTTTTGGGAAAAGTGGGGGTGGGAAAAAAGGGGGAAGGGAAAGGGGCCCTTTAACGGATAAAAAAGGGGGGGAGGTGAACGGGGTTTGAAAAAAAAATTTTTCAAACAGCTTTTTCCTCCAAAATTGGTTAAATTTTTTCCCCCCTATTCCCAAATTAAATTTTCTTCCTACCAATGTGAAAACGTTATTTTTTGGGTTTTGCCCCGGGAAAAAAACTTCAGGGCCCGGGAAAATTGTTACAAATTTTTTGTTACCCCCTTTAATGGGAGAAAAAATGGTTTTCCCCCCAATTTTAAAAGGCCCTTTGGGGAATTTTAGGGGGAAAAAAAGGGGAACGAATTAAAATCTTTTTTTTAAAGAAAATTTCCCGTCTTTTTTTTCCCATCCCGCATTTTTCTTTAATTTTTTTATGTTTTTTCTAGTCGGCTCTGTACACTTCAAAAAGGGGAAAAAACCAATCTATTGAATACCCGGAAAGAATTTTTAAAAAACCCCGATATGTGCTCCAAATTTCGTTCTTTTAAAAACGATAATCGGATTGCCCTCCCCGTGTGTTTAAAATGGTGGGGTCCCTTGTGGGTTTTACTGTTTTTGACCCAACTTTAAAAAAGTCTAAATTTGGTGTAACTATTTTTTCCCCCGACAAAACACCCAACCAAACAAAACATGGAAAAACCGGCAACACAAAATTTTAAGTTTCCTTTTTTTTTTTATGTGCCTGAACCCGTAAATCCCATTTTTAAACAAAATATTACCAAAATAAAAAATTAACGGGATTAAAAATTAAAATAAAACCCCACCCCCACAGCAAGGGGCATTTAACAAACAAAAAGGGGCTTCAACCTTTCGCCCCTTCAAAAACGGGAAAAATTTTAAATATTTTTTTCAAAACCGTAAAGTATTTCCCCCCCAACGGGAAACCCCTCCTTACAGCTGGTTTGCAACGCCCCCAAAGTCACATTTCTTCAAAAGGGTAAGCAAAAGCCGCTCCCCAAAAACCCCAATTTTGGGGAAATTTCCCATGGGGGTTCCCCCCCAAACCCAGAAGATAAACTTGGAAATACTGACCTGGCGGTCAGCCTCTCCACGCCCGTCTTCACGGAGAATCCTCAAGTCAGGGTCTTCACACGGCAAGAAAGAGCTGTTTCACAAATTTCGGGTTTTTAATTTTCCCAAAGAGTACACCCACCCCAATTTTTAAACGTGGGGACAAACCGCCCTGGGGGGCAGCCTCTCCACTTTTGTCAAAACGGCGAATCCCCCAAGCCCAAAAGTTTTTCCACACGGCAAGCCACCCCCTTTTTCTACAAAATTTTTTTAACTACTGACCTGGGGGTTTCAGCCCCCCACGTCTTTCGGGACGGAGAATCCAAAGCCCCTTTTTACAAAACATAACCCACTACTAAACATGGCGGGTCAGCCTCTCCACGTCTTTCTGGACGGAGAATTTCCAAAGGACCCTTTTACTACAAAATTTAAAATACGGGCATGGCGGTAAAGCCTTCCATGTCTTTCGGAAAGGGAAAGGGGGTCCGGAAAACCCTTTTTAAACCAATTCTTTTTACGGGCCGGGACGGTCATTTTTGCCATTTCGCCCTTGAGGGGAAGACAGCGGCCGGGGGCAAGGGTTTTGTACCCCCAAACACTCAGTGTTTAATCATTTTCCAAGGCCGTACTCACGGGCCAAACCCGGGTTTTTTTTTCCCTTTTTTTTTTTTTTTAATTTCATGTTTTTTTTGAAAATTTTACTTTGGGGAGTCAAAATTTTTACGTTTACGTCAAACCGGGGCCGTATGAAAGCAGAATAAAAAAAAACCCTTCGCTCAAGCACTGAGAAAGTGAAAAAGTAAGCCGAAAGTTTAAGGGGGAATTCTGGCTTAAAAAGTCATACCCCCCCCAAATTGGGATGTTGGAACAGTGATGTTGGCTGCAGGCTCTTCAGGCCTTTTAATTCTAAAACGGGTTCCCAAAAATTCTGAACCCTTCCAAAAGAGGACCTTTTAGGCAATCCCAAAGAGGCGGGAAAATGAAAAGAATTTCGCAGGATCTGGGCCGAAGGGGAAACAAAGGGGAAATTTCCCCCAAGGTTTTTTACCTTCCCCCGGGCTTGGGTACGGGGTTGTTTCCGAGATTTAAAAGCGGGGAAAAAACACCCATCAAAAAAGGTGCGCTTGGGCCCAAAATAACCATTGGGAAAGGTGCAGATTCAAATTTCCCGGGGAGCTTTAAAAATATTTTTGATAGCAAAAAGGGCTCTTGGAGTAGGGAACCTGGACCCGGAAACACCCCACACCCAACAAACACACACCCCACCACACACACACACACTCACACCCCCAACCCCCAATTCCTTTTCCTCTCTCTCTCTCTCTTCCTCTCTCTTCTCTCCCAAAAATTTCAAAACCACACAAAACACACACACACACCCACAAAAACACAGGGAAACCACGTCGCCCGCACGCCCCGGCACACACACACACATCTTGCTCCTCTTTTTGTCGTCGGGAATTTTCTATTCATTTTTTTTTTTTTTTAAATTTAATTTCAATTGTTTATTTTTTTCCCCTTTTTTTCTTTCTTTTCGGTTTCATTTTCCCCTTTTTCCCCTTTCCCCATCCCTTTTTCTGAAAGGGTTCCCCTTTTTTTTTTCGATCCTTTTGCTTTTCCTTTTTTCTGTTTTCCTGTGTGTTTTTTTCTCTACCTTTTTTTTTAAATCAGTTCGTGTCTTTTTTTCAGGGAGATAAAAAATGTATTGGCTGGGACCCGGCTTTTTTCCAGATTAAAAGGAGGTTGGGGGGCCCTTTGAAGTGTTCAAGGGGGAAACCGCATTTTAAATTTGGGAAAAGGATTGTTTTTGTTGCCTAACTTTAACCTTGTGGGGAAAAAGCTATGAAAGACAACAAATGAAAGTACTTGTCGTTTTCTCTAAATAACATGTGTTTGATTTCATAGAGAAATTGTAGACGTTCTTTTTTATAAAAATAGACACAAGGTTTTGTGTGTGTGGGGTGTGTGTTTTGTGTGTGTGTGTGTGGTGTGTGTGTGTGTGGGGGGTTTTGTGTTTTGGGGTTGTGGTGTGTGTGTGTGTTTTGTTGCGCCCGTGCGCGCGCGCGCGTGTGTTTTGTGCGGTTGGGGCGTTTTGTTTTTGTGTGTTTTTGTGTGTTGTGTTTAAATTGGAATAAAAAACCTTTGGGCCACGGGCCCCCCCTCTCAGGATCAGTTTAATTCTCAGATTTGCATAGGGAAACCTTTGCCCTCGAAGGGCAAACCTGGGAAGGGGGGGAAAAAAACAAAACGTTCCGGCATGCCCCCCCCTCCCAATGAAAAACAAACGGGGGGAGCAGGGCCTAAGCTCATTTTAAAGTAGCCCGGGCCCTAAAGGGAAGGAAAACCCCCCATGGAGGCAAAACCAAAAGTGCCCCAAAGAGATTGTCCAATTTGCCCTGGGGGTTTTACCAACACCCACAAAAAGGGGAAAATCAGGCCCCAAAAAAAGCCCCGCAAAAATTTTTCCCCCGGGCCAGGAGGCACCCAAATCATGGCCAAAAAAACAACAGTGCCACCCCGAAAACATGCAGGCAGGGGTCGGAGGTCGGGGAGATGACTGGGAAAGTGCACGGGCAGACCTCCCAGAAGGGAAGAGTCCCCCCAGAGATCTTCAGAAAGAGTGGCATGAGCCCCAGAATTTTGTCCCCCTGGGAAAAACCCAAGCAAAACGGATCATGATCGAGCTCAGGGGTGCCATAATGAGAACAAAAATGGGGCAGCTCAAATCTACAAGCTGAAAGTTTGCCCCCCCCCCCTGAATCTGGCAAACACCCTGAGGGGGAAAAGGGGCTTTTCGGGGAAAAAGTCCCCCCGGCAAAAATTGGGCTGTTGGGGGTTTTGTGGAACGTCGCTTTCCCAGCCCTCATGAAAACTCTCAGTTGCGGGGAAAAGAAAAAAAACCAGACGCCTGAAGAAAATGGCGGGAAGGGGGCAGGGGGTGTTCAAGCTGGTTTTCCGGGTTTCAAGGAGGAAAAACAAAAAGGTAAACCCTTCTTTAAGGGCTTTTTTTCCCTACAAATATCAGGTGTCCCTGTGGCCTCGTGGTTAAACCCGCGATTTCATTAATTTGGAAAAATGAGCATGTAAGAGGGTCAGGGGTTTCCCAAAACCCCAGCCATGGTCCCCCCAAAAGATGGAAAAAAAAGGGGCCCCCCCCGGCGGAGCGAGGGCCCATCCGGAGTCATAAAACCAGGTGGGGGCCCAACCCCCTAGGGGGTTTTCCAGGGGGTTTTAAGGGCCGAAAACTTGCTTGAAGGGGCTTCTCTTTGGGAACTCTTCCCTGCCCCCGCTCTCCAGGGTTTTTCTTTTCTATTTGGGAAGGGGTTTTGTTTTTGTTGCCAAACTTTAACCATGTGGGGGAAATTTTTGGGAAAAGAAAACCCAATTTAGGATTTGGGCGATACTTAAAAAAACCTGTGCTTGATTTCTTGGGTTAATGGTGACTTTCATTTTATGAAATAGACAAATTGTATGTGTTTGGTTTGTTGTGTTTTGTGGTGTGGGGTTGTGTTGTGGGTTGTGTGTGTGTGTGTGTATTTTGTGTTTTGTGCGCCCCACTTGCGCCCCGCGCGTGTGTGTGTGTGGTGTGCGTGTGTGTTTGTGTGTGTGGTTTGTGCGAGGGGCATGCTGGAAAGAAAACGGCTTGTAGGAGCAAAACTTTTTGGGAAAACTTTGGATATATATATATATTATATATATTTTTATTATATATTTTTGTTTTGTGCTTTTGTGTGTGTGTGTGTGTGTGGGGGTGTGTGCGTGTGTTGTGTGTGTGTGTGGGGTTTTGTGTGCGCGGCGCGCGGGGTGTGTGTGTGTGTGTGTGTGGTGTTTGCGTGTGTGTGCGTGTTTTGTGTTTTTTGGTGTGTGTGTGTGTGTGTTTTAACCCTTTTTTTCTACACCCCCTTGCCTATTTAAAAAGTCCCACTAATTTGATTGTATCAGGGGAAGAATGGGGGGATGGGCCCAAAAACCCCAAAACAAAGGGTTTCCCAGGGCAGCAAACGCCGGTTTAAATTAAATTTAAAGCCTTCCCCAAAGTCTTTTTTTAACGCCGGGAAAGGAAAAAATTTTACACCCCCTTCCTTCCCCTCTCACCAAATATGTCAAAAATTACTGAAATAAATACCCGCGGGAAGTGAACGCCCCGCTGGGGTGATCCGGAGATTTTGATAAACGGGCAAAAAAGGTTTTGTAAAAAAAAGGGCAGTGGAGGGGTTAAATTTGGGGGGGTTCATGCCCATTTTCCCTGAAAAAACTAACAAAAAAAGGTAAAAGAAAAAAAGGGAAGAAGAAAAAAGAGGATGATGATGATGAAAAAAACCCCGTCCTGGGACAACGTGAACTTAATTTTTTGGGGTTTGAACTTTTTTTAAATATGGGAGGCGTTACTTTTTTTCTCCCAGATTGATTTTATACTTTCAAATGGGGAAAGGGACTATAGCTTTCCCAAAAGTTAGTTTGACGCCGCAAGGGGGGAACCTTAGAAAAAACCCTTTTTATTTAAAATTTTTTTTTGAAGCATTATAAAGAGAATCAATAATTTTAAAAGAGAACGAAAATAGAATTTTTTTTTTTTCCCTCAAAGATCTGCGTAAGTCCCTCATTTGGGTTTTTTTCCATGGGAAAAAGTTATGAAAAGGGACCAGGAGCGTAGACCTTTGGGGTGTAGAGTGACGAAAAAAAGCTTGGACATAAAACAGGGGTTTCCACATAAAGATTTTAGACTTTTTAAAGGGCCCAAAAAAAAAATGGCTGTGCTGTACCCAAACAGACACGCTATAGTTATTAATCCCCGCCAAAAAAACCCATTGGAAAGGCAAATTCTTTTCCACTTTTTGACATTTGATCTTAAGCAGAAAAAAAAAAAAAAAGTAAAAGGGGCCCCTACAAAATTTAAACAACTTGGAATTTTGTGAAGAAAATTGCTGAAAAAAAAAAATCAGCAGTGCAAAAAAAAAACCCCACCAAAACCCAAAAAACATAGTAATCAGTGGCAGTCATGGACAACAGCTTTTAATTTTTATTATGCAAGAAAATAAAAGCTTGAAAAAAAAAAAACCCCATCAGATTTTCAAGTTTAAAGGGCCCCCCAATCAGAAAAAGGGCCCAAAACATTTTGACACAAACCCTCGTTTGAAGTGATTTCCACCCCTAGAAGGGGCGTTTCTTTGAAGGAATGTTTCCCCACACCAAGAAGGGGGCCCGTTTTATAAAAAAGGGATAAAACCCTTTACCAAACAAGAGGCGTTCTTGAAGGAATGCCTTCCCCCCAAAGAGAGGCTTTTCAATGGGGAAAAATTGATTCCACACCAAAGAAGGGCGTTTTATGAAGGAAGGGATTTTCCACACCAAAAAAAGGGGCGCATTTATGAAAGGACTGTTTTTCCACCCAAGAAGGGGCGTTTATGAAGGAGGTAAATTCCCCAACCCCAAAGAAGAGGCTTTGTATGAAGAAATGACATCCACCCCAAAGAGAGGCTTTTGTTAGGAAAAAAGGGACATCCACACCAAGAAGGGGCGTTCTATGAAGGAAGGGACTTCCACCCCAAGAAAAAGGCGTTGTTTAAAGAAATGACAACCCAAACCCCAAAGAAGAGGCATTGTATAAAAGGGAAATGACATCCACCCCAAAGAAGGGGCTTTCTATAAAGGAAATTTTAAAAACTTCCCCCCAAAAGGGAAAGGGGGGCGTTCTATAAAAGGAAAAGGGGAACTTCCACACCATGAAAAAGGCTTTGTATGCGGGAATGACTTCCACCCTTGAAGAGGCTTTTTTTTTAAGGAATAAAATTTTTCCACACCAAGAAAAAGGGCTTTTTTATAAAGGGAAAGGGACTTCCACCCCCAAGAAGAGGCGTTCTATGAAGGAATTGATTTCCCCCCAAATGAAGAGGCTTTTTATGGGGGGAGTGATTTCCCAAACCCCAAGAAAAAGGCGTTGTTTAAAAAAAAATTGACACCCCAAACCAAAGAAGAGGCTTTTCTATAAAGGAAATTTTGTTTTTCCAAAACCAAAAAGAGGCGTTGTGTAAAGGGAAATTGATTTCCCCAACACCTTTAAAGAGGCGTTGTATGAAAAAAAATGACTTCCAAAAACCAAGAAGGGGCCCCGTTTTTTGAAGGAAATGATTTCCCCAAACCAAGGAAGAGGCGTTTTATAAAGGGGAAATCCCTTTCCAGGGAACTGCCAAAGTCTGCAATTTCCTCTGTCAAAAACGTCGGGGAAATTTGGGTTTTTTAGGTTTTTGTTTGTTAAACCTAAGAGCCGTTTTCCCCGGAAATCCCTTGCGGAATGCGCAAAACCAGTTTTTTTGTTCCTTTGGTTTGGGGGGGGTCCGGGTTTTTTATTATGGTTTGGGCCCGAAAGAGTTGTCGGCCCGTCATCAGGGAGGGGTTTGTTTTTGGGCCCTTTGAGGCCCCCCTGTCGTGGGAGTGACTTGGCAGGGCCAAAGGAAAAGAAGAGAAATGAGATTTGAATGAAAATTTGGAAAGAGTGATGATTTTTTTTTGGTTTTTATAGTAGACCCTCTTTCTTTTCTCTCTCTCTCTCTTTTCCTCCCCTCCTCCCTCTCTCTCTTTTCTCTCTTTTATCTTTTTCTCCCCTCTCTCTCCTGGGGGGGACGTGAAGGCGGTTTGGGTAGCGTGCGGACCCGCTGTTGACCATTTTGTCTCTTTTTTTTTTGGTAAATTCGGGGGAAACCTGAATTTGGAGCGGGAAAGCCTGTATTTGGGGGCATCCAAGTGCAAAAGGGAAACCCCTTTGCCTTCAGCCCCCCCCCGTTTTCGGGGGCATCCTTTTGGCCCCTTTTTCCCTATTACGTCAACTTAAATGTTAAAAAAGGGGCCACAGGGGAAAAACAGAAAAACGGGTTTCGCCATGTGACACCGCGAACCAGAGAAAATGCCGGTTGTAAACCCAAAAGGCTTGCTCTTTCCGCTGAGTTTTGGGGCATTTTGTTTCTCGCTCCCGGGGGACGTCGAGCGGAAACCCCGGGAAAACCCACCGGCGTGCGGCAGTCGGGAAAACGGGAAAGCCAGAGTCCCCCACTACAGGAGGAGGACCAGCAGGGGGACGGCCCGGGGGGGCTTTCGGGAAACGCCGGGCAGGGACTTTTGTTTTTCCAAAAAAAGCAACCCCCCCATTCCCCAGACGTGAGGGAACAAGCGGGAAACCTTTTATTTTTGCTGAAAAGGGGAAAAATACCCCCTTTAAAGGGACCTTCGCGATCAGTTTGCTGAAAATGAAAATTGGGGGTTTTTTTGATGATCTGCGGGAGGAGGGGGGGGAAATTTTGAGGGAAAAAAACCCTTGGGTTGGCAGAGAAAAAACTCTGAGCTTTTGGCTAAAGTAGAGAAAAATTAGAAAGAAAAAACGGGACGATTTTTGAATGTGGGGTAAAACCCGCAATAATCTTATTTTTTAGGGTTTATCCCCAGAAAAACCAAAAGGACAAAATGAACAATGTAAAGGGGGAAAATTATTTTTGCCTGGTTACAAAAAAATTTGGGGAACCGTAACAAGGGAAAAAACGGGTTTTTTGCCCGTAATCCCACAGGGTTAAATGAAAAAAGAAAAACTCCCCTTTGTCTTTGTTGCTGCTCATCGTAAAAAGGGAAAAAGCCCCAAAATTTTTAAAAAAGCAAACCCCAAATTAAAAGGGGCCTTTTTAAATTAAAAAAACCTTTGTTGGCGGGATTTCCCCTTTTCGTGTCAGGGAAAATTGGGGACGTGGCCTCTCTCCCCTTTTCTCAAGATGGAAAGGAGCGACTGGGGAAAAGGGCCTCTATGTTTTTTGGGAAACCATCTAATTATCGATGGCCAAAAAATACTTCCTCGATACCCTTGGGAAACTTGAGTGAGTCAAGTGGAGTCGGCCGGCCCACTTTGATAAAAAATATGTACAAAAAATGGGAACCCCCAAGTGAAAAAATAACCCCAAAAGGACCTTTTTCGGTCACTGGGGGCCTGTGTCCCCACGGAGAAATTTTTGTCGGGAAAAACCCCCCCTTTTTTTTGGCACCCGTTTGCCGTCCGCAAACCAGTGTAAAATACAAAAAAAACAGGGTTTTTTTCCTATTCTACAAAAAAACCTTTTGTTTTTTTTGGGGGACAGGGGAATTTTTAATTGGTTTTGATGTAAAAAACTTGTTAAAAATTCCGATTTCATTTAAATTTTTTGAAATAAAATTTTGATTTTTGTTTTTTTAAAACGGGAACTTTTATAGGGGAAAATGTGGAGATGATTTGTTTTTTGGGGTTTTTTAAAAATATTTTGTAAGCCGGCAGTTAAAATTTACGGGGACAAGGGGGGAAGATTTTTGGGGTGAAATTTTGTTTTTTAAAAAAGGGAATTTACCCCCTTTGTTGGGCGCTGTGGAATTTAAAAAATTTCCAAAATTTAAATTGTTGTTTTAAATTTGAAAAAAAATTTTTTATTTGGAAAAAAAGACAAGGTTTTTTTTTGGATTTGCTTGTAAAAATTCCCCCCAAGGTTTCTTTTATTTTCCAAAATTGGGGAAAGTAGATAAGGGTTTATTATTTTCATTGGAAGAAGGGTTTTAAACTGACTTTTTGGGTTAAAAAAATTTTTATGTTTATTTTAATTTTTAAACGGTGACTTGAAGGGTTTAGAATTTTCTATAAATCTCTCAGAATTTTTTTTCCGGGTTTGATATGTGGGACGCTAGCCCATTTCCCTCTCAGAACAACCCGTTTGTGCAAGATTTTTAATTTTAAAGGGTTAGGGGGAAAACTTTTTTAAAAACATGCGCATTTGTTTTTTAAAACCTTGTTTTATACAAAAATGGTATGTGTAAAGGCGACCTAAAAGGTTTGCTATACATGGGTTTTTGATCCCCGGGACCCGTGTCAACGATATTTTGTATTGTAAAAATGAATTTTTTGCTCTGTTTTGGCGATTTTTGTGAGCACAGGTTTTTAAAAACGAAATAAATTCTGATCCAATTTTCCTGTGTAAATTTTCATATTCTTTTTCCCTGTGGAAATTTAGTAGATACGGGGCAAAACGGGTTTTCAAAGGCGTGTTATTGAAAGAATTGTCGGGAATGTTTGAAGGCGTTTTCTTTGTTTAGTAAAAACCTTTTGTGAAAAAAAAGAAAAGTAAAATATTAAATTTGCCATAAGTTTAATAGATTTTGATTTTAATTGATGCACAAAAAGAAGTTTACTGAATTTTTAATGAAATGTGCTAAATTTTTATAAAAAAAAACTTTTAAAACAGGGTCCACTCCCCGGAAAAATCAAAGGATTTGGAAATGATTAAAAGAAAGGGGGGGTTTTAATAAAATGGGGAAAAAAGACTGGGAGGTTACTGAAAAAATAATTTCGCCGTACAGAAAAAGACATGATAAAAACTGCATATGAAAATACCCTAGACTTTGGTAAAAAGCTTTTAAAATTAAGAGAAAAAGAAAAAAAGAATATAATAAATCAGTAAAAAAGGGTTAAGTTATTTGCTCTAAATTACAGGGGGAATTTTGGACCGTAGTTCAAAAGGGTTATCCCCCAAAAAGGGAAAAAAACCCTTTAAAAAATAATTTTCCCAAATTGGGGTTTGTGGTTTCAACATTTTCAAGCTTTGTTAAAAGTTAAATACTGACAAAAAGCGAAATCAAGAGGGGTTTGGGAAGATGAGTCTGATGTCTAAAATAAAAAACCGCCCCTTTTAGTAAAGAAGAAGTGTTTTAGCAATTAAAAAAAAAAAAAAAATAAAAAAATAAAGGGGGGGGAAAATGCCCATTTTTGGTTTGAACTTTTAAAACCATTGTTCTGCCCAAGTTGTGAAATTTTTTTGTTTAAAATTTTTTTTTTAAAAAAATTAACTGTTTGATGGGGTTTATTTTTTTCCCGGAAAAATGGACGGAAAGTCAATAATAAAAAACCATTTTTTTAAAAGGGGGACGCTAAAAATCCAAAAAATTTTTTGGGGTTCGGGCCTTTTAGTAACATAACAGTAAAAATTTTTGGGAAAATGATATAAATAACAGATTGAAAAGCGGGGTTGGGGAAACAAAAAATTAAATTTTGGGGATCCCCAAAGGGGGCCGGGGGTTTAAAAAAAAGGGTTTTTAAAAACGGGTAGACCACATGTTTACTTTAATGGTCTTGTTCAAAAAAGCAGTTTTCTCATAAATCGAAAATTGTATGCTGCTTTTTATAGATTTTGAAAAAAAAAGCTTGGGAATTCCATCAATAGAAATCTTTTTTTGGGCCGGTCATGTTTTTAAAAATTTTGGAATTAAGGGGGGAAAAACCCTTTACAGTTGTATCAGGGGCATGTTTGAGGTGGTTAGGCTAGGGGTTCGTTTTGGGGTTTTAAACTGACAGTTTACTTTAAACGTCCAGCCGGGGTTAGGCAAGGTGATGTTGCAGCCCCTTTTTCTGTTTTCCCTCTTTATCAATGATTTTAGCAATGAAGTGATCAAAAATGGAAAAACATGGGGTTTTTGCTGACTTTGGTTTTCCCTTTTTTAGTTGTTTATTTCTTTTAAATTTGTGAATTTTTGGGTTTTTTTTTATATTTTAGGGGGGATGGGTTTAAATTTGGGTTTTCAGAATTTAAAAAAAAAACAGTTTACATCGCGCAGCCCGCTTCTCTCCAATAAAAGGGTAATTTTTCCAAAAAAATAACCCCCCCCTTTTATTTTTATTCGAAAAAGGGGGGTTATTTGAGTGCAAAGGGGAAAATGGTTCTATGATTTTTTTTTTTTATTTTTTTTTTTTTCCCCCCCGCCTGTGTGAAAGTTATTAAGGGTTTTGGGGTTTATTTTTTTAAAACGTCTGAGTTTTGGTTTTTGTGCGTGCAAGGAAATTTTCAAGCCCGGGCCAAAAAAAGTGTGCCTTTAGTATCATTTTTAAAAAAACTTTTACATCCTCAATAATACGTTTTTTGTTTTGTTTTTATCAAGTTGTTTGATAGTCAAAAATTTAACCAATTGTACAAATTGGGGTTGAATTTTTTGGGGGGTTTAGGGCAATGCTGCCTATATTGTGGAAACGGGACCCTGTTGAAATTAAAAAAATTTTTTGGGGTTTTAGGGAAAAGGGAAAAGCCTAATGATCTTTTTTATGGTTGGGAAATAAAAGATTCCACCTTTTACATTTTTATTCAAGGCCCGGTAAATGCATCCGTTATTGGCTGAGTTTACTCTATATTTCATGGGGCCCCAGAAATTAAACCAAAGCCAAAGCTTTTTTAACGGGTTTTATGATCTCAATGCTAAAGGGAAAAACAACTGGGGTAAATAAAGTAAGTATTTGTCTCTTTGAATTTTGGTTTTTTTTGGTTTTTTAAAAGGTTAAATCAAGGTGTTTGGGAAGGGTTAAACAATTTTTACGTTGTTTTTGGCAACGATTGATTGGGCTGCTCCCTTGGGAAAAAAATGGTCAAATCCCGTGCAGAATAGTGACAGGTTTGATTTTTTATAGGGGATGTTTTCAATTTTTATGATTTGAAACCTTATTTTTTTTTAGAAATGGCCGACCTTTAAAGTATGTCATGACCAAATTTAGGTTTTGGGAATTTTTGAATTGGCAGTTCAAAACTTTAAATTACAAAGGCCTGTTACGACAATGAAACTGCTGTGTCCACTTTGTAAAAAAACTCAGGGAAAAATTTAAATCCCTTTTTTTTCTTTGCTTTTCCAGCCTTAAAGGAAATTTTTAGAACTGAAATTTTATTCAGCCCCCGTTTTTTTAGACAACCCTTCCCCGTTTAAAATTTTTTTATTTTTGTTTTCAACTTCCAAAAACCCCGTTGTTCGAAAGTTGTCCCTTTTTTTTCTATAAAAAGGCAAATTTTAAAATTTTGAGAAATTTGCTTAACCCCTTGAAAATTCTAAAATTAATTGTTTTTTGATTTGTTTGTACAGGCATGTTTTAAATTTGGGTTTTATATGAAAGTATTAAAGTTCCCCCCACCCCCTTTTTAAAGAATGGGCCCGGCCCTTTTATTTAATAAAAACTCCCAAACTCTCTCTCCTCTCTCTTTCTTTTCTCTCTCTCTTTTTCTCTCTCTCTTTTCTTTTCTCTCTTTTCTCTCTTTTCTCATGGTGTGTACACGAAAGTGTGTGTGTGTGTGTGTGTGTGTTTGTGGGTGGGGGGCCGCCCGCGCGCTTTTTGTGTGTGGTGTGTGTGTGTGTGTGGGGTGTGTTTGTGTGTGTGTTTTGTGTGTGGGCTTTTGGGGTGCCCCACCCCACCTCTGCATGGGTTGTTTTGTGTGTGTGTGCGCGCGCGCGCGCGCGGGCGCCCTGTGTGTTTTTTTTGTGTTTTTTTTTTATCTTGGTGTTTTTGTGTAAAAGAGTTTTGTGAAAAGGTTTCCCCCGTTTTGCGTGAGCCCCGCGCAGGGTGTGTGTGTGTGTGTGGGTGGGTGTGTGTGTGTGTGGGTTTTGTGTGTTGGGTTTTGTGTGTGTGTGTGTGTTTGTGTGGGGTGTTTGAATGGGGTGCTTGGGTGTGTGTGCGTTTTAGCGGCGCCCCCGTTTTGTGTGTATGTGTGTGTAAGCGCTGTATTGAAAGTTTGGAAAAAAAGGGGGAAAATTTGGGGGTTTGCGGTTTTGGCTTTTTGACCCAAATGGCAAAAGTGTCTTCGTCTGCTTTCTTACGTTTTTATATCGAAAAAGTATTCTTTATATCATTATCGTCATAATCTCGTTATCCCCATCATCTCATTTTCATAATCATTTCCCCCTTTTTTTTCCCTTTTCCCCCTCCCCACCGATCCCCAATTCCTCCTCTTCCTCCCTTTTGTTAAAGTCATCATCATGTTTTATATTTATCAAACATCATATCATATTCATCTTTACCCAAACCCTTATCGTCTTCATCATCATTTAACAACAACCCGGGCAAAAAAATTTCTCCCTTTATCTTTATCCTTTATCAATATCATCATTCTTTATCATATCATCATCATCATCTTAGCAGCAAACAGCCCCAAACCAAACAGCAGCAGAAACAAACAGCAAACAGCTTTGGCAATTTTCAAACATCATCATCATCATCATTATCATCATCATCATCATCTTTATCTTCAAACATTGTCGTGTCCCTCCGTTCTCTATTTCGTCGTCATAAAGGTCATTATGGATTATTTTACGTCTTTTGGGGTATTAATTTGGGGGAAGGAAAAGTTTTTGGTTTTAAATTTTTGTCGTTTAAAAGGTAAATTTAAAACCATGTTTGTTGTGAAATTTTTCATTTAAAATTCATTGTTGAAACTATCACCCAAAAATCCCTCATTATCCTCTTCATTGAAACATCACATTTATTTAAACTCAAACCCTCATCATCATTCATCTCATCATCATCTTTATCATTTTTCATCCTCATCTTATCAATCATTATTTATCATCAAACTGAATTTATCAAATTTTCATCAATTTTTTCATCTTGATGCTGCTGCTCAGCCAGTTTTACTCCCAAACACCCGGAAAAGAGGGGAGAGAGAGAAAGAGAGAGAGAGAGATGAGAGGAGAGAGGAGAGATTGGAAAAGAGAAAGGGGGGGAGAAAAGGGGGGAGAAAAAAGAGGGGGGGGAGAGAGAAAAAGAGAGAGGGAGAGAGAGAGGGGGAGAGAGAGAAAAAGAGGGGAGAGGAGGAGGGGGGAAAAGGGGAGGGGGAGAGAGAGAGAGGGGAGGGGGGAGAGAGGGGAGAGAGAGGGGAGAGAGGAAGAGAGGGGGGGGGAGAGGGAGAAAGAGAGGGGGGGGGAGAGAGGGAGAGAGAGAGGGAGGAGGGCAAAGAGGGGGAATGGTGGGGGGGGTGGGGGAGGGGGGGGGGGGACTCAAAACCCGTAATGATTCAAGTTGGGCCCATGCCCCCTGAATGATGTATATCCCCTCCCCCCGGAAACCCCCCCCATTCCCGTTCCCTGGAAGGCCATAACGACAAAGGTTTCCCTTTAACCCCCCCCTGCCCTTTTCCCCGTTGACTTTGCTTTAGCTTTTCCAAAAGGAAAGGGAAAAAAAAGGGCCCCAAAAAATAGCCTGACGAAGGGGGGCCATGTGGCTTGCTCAAACAAAAAAGGTTTTACAAGCAAGCACGAGGGGCTGGGGGACGTGTTTCGCACGCGCCCTGGTAGATCACCCGGCAAAAAAATCTTTTTTTTTCGCCAATGTGTGTGTATCTGGGGGTTTTTTTTTATTTCTTTTTTTTTTTCTTTTTCGGCTATCTATTTTTATATTCTTTTTTATCCTTGGGCTTTGTCTTTTTTGTTTTTCCCAAATTTTCCTCTTCCCCTGGGCTTGTTCTTCTTCTTTCTTCTTTTTTTTCTTTTTTCTTTATTTTTTCTTCTTCTTCTTTCCCTCCATGTCTATGTTCTTCTCCTTATATCTGTTTTGGGCCCTTTTTGTTTCCTTTTCTGTCCCCCTATTTGTTATATCTGGGCTGTCCCCCCCCATCCGCCCTCCTTCTTTTCCTCTCTCTCGTCTCTCTCTCTCTCCATCTTTTTCTCTCTCTCTCACCCTGTGTGTGGGGTTTTGTGCTTCACCCTGTTTCTTCCCCCCGCTGTTTCTTCTCTCTTCTCTGGGCTGTCTCTCTTTTAAAAATCTCGGGTGTCTCTGCTTTCTGTTTTGTCTGTCCGTCTCTACCTCGTTTTGTGCCTCCGTTCCCCTGACTCTCTGTCTTTGCCTTTCCCTTTCCCCTCTCTTCCCTTTCCGGGGAACCCGTCCCTGGGGCAGCACCATCAGCAGCACCAATTAATACCCAAACTCTTTATGAACTTTTCCAACCCCCAAGCACAAATAAACCCAACGCCCCCACACCCCCCTTCTCCCCGTTTCCCCCCCTCCCCCCCGCCCTGCCCCCCGGGGGCCCTGCCCCTGTGACACCCGCCCCTTCCCTTTTTCCTCTTCCTTTTCTCCCCCCCCTTCCCCCCCTGTCCTCTGTTTCTGTTTAAGCCCCATTAAAAAATGACCTCCCCCGGCCCCCCTCCGTCCACTCCCTTTGTCCGCCAAAACCCCCCAAACCCCGCCCCCCACCCCCTCCCCCCCTCAAACCCCCCCTACGAGCCTGATAATTTTCGGTTTTTTTAGGAAAAAATTGTTCCCCACCACTTCCCCCGGTTTTGTTGACCTCTCTGAAAACTTTTTGGAGAGCGGGGGGGAAGGAAACACACATGGTTACACTTTCAAGTCTCCGGCCCCTTTCACCAGCGCTCGCCTTGAATCCCCGGGAAAGCACCAAAATGCCCCCACATGCAAAAAAAACGTACGCACATGCAAAAAAACGCGCGCCGCGCACGCCCCTCTCATTTCTCGCGCGTTTCATTTCCGCGCCCACCCACACCCAAAAAAACTTCCCGCAAAGCATAATCCCCCACCCCAAAGGCGCCCCGCAAAGCGCACACCAAAACGCACGCGCGGCGCGCGGGCGCACACACAACCCCACACACACCCACACCACACACACAGGCATACCCCGTTTCACCAGCCCCACACGCACACACAAAGCCCGCGCGCACAAAATACCCCAACCCCCGGCCGCGCGCGCGCGCGCGCGGGCACAAAACCACACTCATCTAAATTCACATAATTTTTTGGAAAAAACGTAAAAAAAGGAAAATACCAATAAAAACAAAAAAAGCACGCACCCTACGAAAGCATGCACGCGCACACCCCAAAACCAAAAACACACACCACTCACAAAACCCCACACACGCAAGCCAAAGCACGCACGCACGCACGCACGCCGCAGCACGCGCGCGCGCGCACGCACGCACGCAAAGCACGCACGCACGCAGCAAAGCACACCACAAAAAAAACACACACACACCCCACACACACACACACACACACCGAGCAACGCGCAATTTTGCGCGGCCCTTTAAAACACTTTCACTCAAACAAAAAATGCATGCCCCACAATTTTTTGCCCCTTTCCTTTCCTCTTCAATCCGTGCCCCTCGTTCCCCATTTCCCGGGGTTTCATACTCTTTTCCCTTTTTTTGCCCCCCCCCCCCCCCCCCCTTTCCCCCCTTTCCCCCTTTAAAACCCACCACTTGTAAGGTACCCCCCTTAGAAGGGGAGACAGAGAAAAGAAAAAAAGAGAGCAGAGAAGAGACAGACAGAAAGATTGGGAAAAGAGAGGGCAAGAGGGACAGAAAAGGGCAGAGAAGAGAAAAAAAGGAAAAGCGTGTTAAAAGACTTAACCCCAAAAGTTTGGGGTTAGTCCGTGGAGGTAATTTCATTGCACTTTTGCACGCTGTTAATTAAATAGGGTTTTCTTTTGAAGGGTCATTTTTTTTAAAGGAACTGTGTGTCTGTCTGTCCGCCCGGTTTCCCCTTTGTTTCCTTACCCCTTTTTTCCTCCCGGGTTTTTTTGCTTGCTGTTGCCTGTCCCTTTTTTTCTTTTTTGGGGTGTTATCGTTTGCCTTTTTTGAAAATGGTTATTATGTTTTGCTTTTCCCCAGGCCCTTTCCCCCCCCCCCCCCCCCCCTATAGACTGGGTGGGGTGTGTGTGTGCGTGGGGTTGTGTGTTTTGTTGTGTGTGTGGTGGGGGTGTGTGTGTGTGTTGTGTGTGAGGTGTGGGGTGTTGTGTGTGATTGTGGGTGTTGTGAAAAATCAAAAAAATTTTGGGGGTATAGTGGGGTTTTAAAGCTAAAGGAAAAATTTTTTAAACTTAAATTCTTTAAGGGATCTTTTTATTTTTAAAACCCTTTTTTCCAAAAAAAGAATTGATATATGGGGAACTTGGAATGTATTTTGTTTCGTTTAAAAAACATGCACGAATGATTAAAAAATTTTGGTCATCCTTACTTTTCCACCCAAAAAAAAAAAATATTCATCTAGATTGTATTTAGGTATTAATGTTTTTTAGAAAACGGGGGTTTTTCAAATTTCCCGGTGGTTGGTTTTGTAACGGGATTTTCTAATAGAAAAAAAGGGTTCGGGCCCGTGTGTAGGGGGAACAAATTGGGTTTTTGTCTGGGTTAAAAGTCTCTGTAAAAAAGTGTTCGTAATTTCCTTTAGAAAAACATTTTTAAAAAAGTGCCCTGGAAAAGATGCTTTAGAAACTAGTTTTAAGTGGGGTTTTTTTTTCCCCGAAATTTTTTAAAAAAAAGGTTTTCGCCGGGGAAAAAAAATTTTTAAGATGTTACCTGATGTTTAAAAATATACCCACTGATTCGGTTTCGCTTTAGCAAGCATAAACTCATGATAGAAATTGGCCACCCCAACATTTGGGGGAAATTTTTAAAAAGAAGGTTTTTTCGGGAAGGTGACCGGGAAAACCTTGGTG
>JAMYXO010003101.1:0-21233 GCA_033310375.1 Conus canariensis | reverse complement strand
AAAGGTGGACATGTCTGATTCATATGCCAGAAAACTTATTCAGCTTTCAATATGTTTTTACAACTATCCCAAATTCCACAAGCTGGGGATCAACATTACTGAGCTATATAGCAAACGTCAAAGTATCATTAGGCTTATGCAACTGAATAGCGATTTTCGGGAGTTCTGGCAAACAAACTAGATAGGGCTAGGCAGGCCTTAGTACATCTACCAGTATGGAGAGGAGTAGTGTGTAGCCAGCACTATCTCCATATAAATGCTCCAAATATACAATGACGGATGTACTACTACTGACGATTAGAGCCGCCATAAAAGCTCGGCTACAGCAGTAACTGCTGTAACTCTGCCAAAGCCAGTTGTAAGCCTGGTTGAAAAAAGAGGAACACAGCAGCGGTCTAGACTGAGCGTTTTCACAGGAACGTTTGACCTAATTTACAGGGCTGGCAATTAGGTCAAACGTTCCTGTGAAAACGCTCGGGGCCTACAAGCAGTGCAGTAAACTAGGTCAAACGTTCTTGTAAGAACGCTCAGGCAAAGCAGTGCAGTAAACTAGGTCAAACGTTCTTGTAAGAACGCTCTGTCTAGCTGATTAAAGGTTTTACTTAGCTGAGGGAGAGAATGTAAATATCTAGGTTCACGATCACCAAATCTTATCTAGCACGCAAGCCCCATTTTAATGTACCGATTGCGTCGATTTTTGGAGGTTTTGCGTGTTAATTTTGTTTAGAAAACAGGTGTTAATTTTGGCAAAAAGTAGCATGAGATGGACGTGATTTGTATGTGAAAAGGGGGGTTTTCGTGCAAAATAAGATGGGTGGTCTTGAACATAGATATTTACATTCTCTTCATTCAAAAATGAAAAATACAAAAATCAAACAGAGCTGAGTAAATACATTTGGAGACTCAAAGATAAAAAAAATAGACTACAACATATCATGGAAAATCATAAAAAGAGCAACACCATACAACAATATCTCAAAAAGATGCAATCTATGCTCTACAGAAAAATGGTTAATATTATGCAAACCACACTTAGCAACTCTGGACACAAAAGTAGAAATTGTAAACAATTGCAGGCACAAGTGGAAATCTTTGCTAGCACATTCCATCTGAACAGGCCCCAATAAGAACCACAGGCCGCATGTGCAGCAAATAAGATCCGCCTGCACACACAGAGTTGAAATCAAGTTCCGCACGCCATAAAAGACCGTTGGCGTGCCCCAAAAGACATCCTGAAGATAGCAACGCTAGAAACAAGCTTGTAGATTTTAATACTTCATTTTTAAAGATATTTTTTAATAAATAAATATATATATATATATATTCAATTATAAACAAAGCTTGCTCTTATGTCTTAGATTGAAGATATAGGGGGAAATAAGCATTCATATCTGCAGTGGTAGATCATTCTGCCTAACTAACAGTATGTGCTTGAGTGGGTGAATGGGGAAAAATAAAATAAATGCTTCTCAAAGTGAGCCTTCAGCAAGCTTATAGTCTCATTTTGAGAAGCATTTATTTTATTTTTCCCCATTCACCCACTCAAGCACATACTGTTAGTTAGGCAGAATGATCTACCACTGCAGATATGAATGCTTATTTCCCCCTATATCTTCAATCTAAGACATAAGAGCAAGCTTTGTTTATAATTGAATATTTCTTGCAGTCATTGCAACACCAAGCTGCTCTGTAAGTTGCTGGAATGGTGCTCGGTACTTATCCTTGGAATTTATTAGTTTATTGTATATATTATATATATATATATATATATATATATATATATATACTTGTCTTTTTTGTTAAAGCGTTTGAAACATTATACTGAAAATAGCATACTTTGTATGAAAATATCAAAAACAAACAAACAAACAAAAAAAAACAGCCCCCACCCCACCCCCCGCCACCTCCCCCCTCCTGGGGAGTTACTCTGGCACCAGCCCAGAACACCCCTCTGGAGAGTTAAACTGGACCTGTTTCTAGAACAGCCCCCCTCCAGGGGAGTTAATCTGGCACCGTTATGGAACAGCCCCCCCCCCCCCCCCCCACCCCCCGGAAAGTTAAACTAGACAAGACCCAGAACAGCCCCTCCCCCTCCTGGGGAGTTAATCTGGCACTGGCCCAAAACAGCCAACTAGAGAGTTAAACTGGACCTGGCCTAGAGCAGCACCCCCCCCCCCCGCCCTCCCCCCCCCCCTCTCCTGGGGAGTCATTCTGGCTCCAACCTGGTACAGGCCTCCCTTGGGGGTAAACTGGCCCTGGCACAAAACAGCCCCCCCCCCACCCCCCTCTCCTGGGGAGTTAATCTGGCACCAGCCCAGAACAGCCCCTCTGGAGAGTTAAACTGGACTTGTCCCAGAACACCCCCCTCCAGGGGAGTTAATCTGGCACCGTAATGAAACAGCTCCCTTGGAGAGTTAAACTAGACAAGGCCCAGAACAGCCCCCTCCCCCTCCTGGGGAGTTAATCTGACACTGGCCCAAATCTGCCCTCCAAGAGAGTTAAACTGGACCTGGCTTAGAGCAGCCCCCTCCCCCCCCCTCTCCTGGGGAGTTAATCTGGTTCCAGCCTGGTACAGCCCCCCCCCCCCCCCCCCCGGAGAGTTAAACTGGCCCTGGCACAAAACAGCCCCTCCCCCCCCCCCCCACTCTCCTGTGGAGTTAATCTGGCGCCAGCCCAGAACAGCCCCTCTGGAGAGTTAAACTGCACCTGTCCTAGAACAGCCCACTCCAAGGGAGTTAAACTGGCACCATCATGGAACAGGCTCCCCTCTGGAGAGTTAAACTAGACAAGGCCCAGAACAGCCCGTTACGGAAGGAAGTGCGTGTGTGTGGAAGTCTGACTCACTCAGAATTATGGATGCATGCACGACTTTTTTCTAATTCACATACACACACCAACTCATCCGAACACGGACAGCCAGGCAACAAAATAACACTTCTTTTTTTTATGCCGCCCGAGCCATCAAGCAAAACACATACAAAATAAACACACAATTAAACGTAGGTTGGTACACCCACCATCAGGTGTACACACACAACAAGTCAATACAATTATAGCTATCAAAACTGCCGGGTCCAACGATGATGACGACGGCGGCAGCGACGAGTCAAGTCTGACAACAGAGTCTCTTCAGAGCTTTGGCTCACAATGAAGAAAACTAACACTGTGGCACACACACCACCTGTGGCTCAACACCAACCAAGAGCTGTGGCACACACACCACACACACAGCGACGGCCTCGGACGCAGGTCGCTGGCACATAGTGTGTAATGAATTGTATTCATGGTTTATTGAAGAGGATCCAGATGGAAATCCTTTTCCCTAATTTAGAAGACTACCTTCCGGTAAGCACGGTCGCACATGAAAGTTTGTGACCGGATGAAAAACGGTCCGTCACAATACTCCCCCTCCTAAAAAAAAACAATGTCCGAATTGTTTTTACTAAGAGGAAGTAAACAACTCCAGGGAACAAAATTCCAGAAAAAAATACAGGAAAAAGGTCATCAAAACTGGGATGTACTCAAACCAATATTAAGGGACAGACTGGTTCTCACAAAAACGTGAAAGAAGATCAGCGAAAATGTTCGATGATCCTGGAAGTGGTTCCACTTCGAACGAGAATTCCTGCAGAGACAATGCCCAACGCATAATCCGGGAATTCTTGAAATTTGACGTGCGCAGGTACGTCAAAGGTCGATGGTCTGTTTGGAGGATAAAGCTAACTCCCCAAATGTACCGAACGAACCTTTGAACAGCCCAGACAATGGCTAAACACTCTCGTTCGATGGTACTGTAGGATTTCTCACGATCCAACAACTTGCGACTCCCAAATACAACTGGGTGAAGTACATCATCATCCTCTTGCAGTAGTACAGCACCTAGCCCAACAGAACTAGCATCAGTTCGCAGAACAAAGGGCTTACCTAACTGAGGTAACAGCAAGACAGGTGCTGATGACAAAATACTCTGAATCTTCTGTAACGCTACTGCACATTCAGGGGTCCAAGATATAGATCTTCCAGCTCGACCAACATCCTTGATTAAATCAGAGAGTGGAGCACTCAAGGTGGAAAAACTGGGAACATATCTTCTGTAAAAGATAAGCAAACCTAGCAAAGATCTGACTTGCTTTTTGGTAGTAGGGGTGGGAATTCTCAGAATCTTATCTATCTTTTTCTGTTCAGGACGCATGGTACCACCTCCAACGATATGTCCAAGAAATTCCAGAGAACGGAAACCTGCCTCTATTTTCGAGGGACGAGCTGTGAGGTTGAAAGACCTCAGACGTGAAAGAACACCTTTCACATGACGAACATGTGCATCCCATGAAACACTATGAACCAGAATATCATCAAAGAAACTGACAGCTGAAAACTGATCCAAAGCTAACATGTGCATCATGCGTACGAAAACAGCAGGTGCTGACACAAGACCGAAAGGCATTCTGACAAACTGGAAAAGACCCATATGCGTTGTAAAAGCTGTCTTTGGACGATCCTTAGGCTTAACAACTATCTGCCAATATCCCTTTGCAAGGTCTATCTTGGTAAAGAACTTCACATCAGACAATCTTGCAAACAAACTTACCACATCAGGAATGGGCTCAGCATCGAAGACAGTAATCTTATTTAGAGAACGGAAATCAATGCAAAAACGACAGATACCATCTTTTTTCCTGACGAGAACAACTGGGGAGGCATAGGGACTATTGGAGGGTTCAATAATACCGAGTTCCAACATGATGCCAACTTCTCTCTCAACAACCTCTCTAGCAGAGAAGGGGATGTCATAACACCTTTTCCTAACTGGAACATCAGTAGTTAGAGGAATCTCCAATAGTACGTTGCCCGAGAAGGAGCCTGGTTTCGGAGTAAGAATATCCTGAAAATCATCAAAGACTTTTCTTAACTCCCTAGCATTGCTGTCTGACAAAGCATCATCAAAGTGTACGGAATCGATATCTTCATCTGGCATAGAGGATGCCATGGGCACAGGGAGAGTGTGTAGTGGTAACGCGTCATCACAGTCCTGAACAATACCAACTGTGTACGCGACCACAGAATCACGAGAATTAGAAGCAGCGTTCAAAGAAGACGAACTTCCTGGAGAATTTCTACCAGAAACAATCTTCCTGCCAGAACTGAGTGGTGCTATTTCTGACCATGGTACTGAATTTCCCTGTGAAGTAAGTGTTGGGATACTGTGAGATACACATACTGGAGAACGGCGAATGTACCTTTTCAACATGTTAGCATGAAAAATCTTTTCCTTTCCTTTGACTAACACTTTATAGTCAGGATTTAGGACCTTAGTAACTGGAAACGATCCTGACTAACTAGCCAGCAACTTGTTCGACTCCGTAGGGAGGAGAACAAGGACTTCATCGTCAACCTGGAAACGACGTCCTCTCGCCTTACGGTCAAAATACTTTTTCCCCTTAACAGAGGAATCGACAGCATGATCCATAGCTAACTTGCATGAGTCAGCAATGACATTTTTGAGTTCGAACAAGTAAGCACAAAGGGGTTTCGCTTCAGCATCATGACTATCAGACTGAGTCCAAGATTCCTGCAACAGAGCGATAGGACCACGAACTTGTCGACCAAACAACAGCTGAAATGGTGAGAACCCTGTACTTTCAGAGGGCAACTCTCTGCATGCAAATAATAGCGCAGGTAAATATCGATGCCACGCCTTTGGATAAAGACGTACAGTTTTCTTTAGCATTGCTTTGAGAGTGCCATGGAAACGCTCAACATGACCATTTGCCTGAGGATGGTATGGCGATGTGCGTATGCCCTTAGTACCACATAGCACATGGAACTGCTTCATGAGGTCAGAATTGAACTGGGTGCCTTGATCCGACAGTATCTCTTTTGGGAAACCTAACCGTGAAAAGATACTCAATAGTGCTTCAGCTACACTAATAGAAGAGATATCCTTCAAGGGAATGGCTTCTGGATACCGGGTGGCTATGTCAATCATGGTAAGAATATATCTATGACCTTGCTCCGAAGGAGGAGACAGCGGACCCACAAGGTCAACAGCCACACGGTTAAATGGGGCACCAATGAACGGGACAGTAGAAAGGGGTACTGGACAAACTCTTCCCTTAGGTACTGTTTTCTGACAAATGTCACATGAAGCTACGTACTTTGCCACATCGACAGTAACACCGGGCCAAAAGAATCTGTTGAGAACTCTTCCAAGAGTTCGACGAGAACCACAATGACCCGACAAGATAAGATCATGCGCTACAGAAAGCACTGTAGGTCGGAGGTCAGAGGGAACAACAACTTGATTGTCACCGATCGGCGGTACTAAATCAGTATGTCCATGTGTTTAAGAGTAGTGGTGGTTCAAGATAGAGAGCGTGTGCGCGTATGCGTGTGTGTGTGTGTGTGTGTGTGTGTGTGTGTGTGTGTGCGCTCGCGCGTATGTGAGGTTGGGGTTTAGTTAGCTAGAGTTAGGTTAAGTTCCTCAGGGTTAGATAGTAAGGTTAGGCTAGGTAGGGGGGACAGGTGAAGTAGGACATACAGTATTTTTGCCTTCCAGTCTTCATTTATTGAGGGAGTGGTAGGAGGAAGTTGGTTTCGTTCCCGACTGTTACCCTTTTGTTACTTTGGTTCTACACCAGAGAAGGCGGGGCAGGATATCGGCTGTTGTTGTGTTGTCAAGTCTGTGAGTAGTTGTGGTAAATTGTCGTGTTGTTGCACGAGCAATAACTAGTCCGTTGGTCAGGCGTGTCAGCTCTGCGGAGGGATACACTGCTCTGACCAATCGTTGTTTTGTGTGGTGAGTAGAGTTCGCTTGATTCCGACCAGGGCGGAATGCGTTGGGGTAGCTTCACTTGGGTCCCTGGTGTTCGTTCGAGGACGTGCTCCTTGTAGGTGCGGCGGCAGCGCCGTTAGTTTTGAAGAGTGACTTCGAGTCATAGTTAGTGCCAGGTCCTCGTCGGGGTTGGGTGCCCTTGGCCTGTGCTGAGTCGGTGTCGTCCTTGTTGGCAGCCACTTCAGCCAGTTGCAGAACTGGTGTGGTTGAACGTCTGTCTGTCCAGTTGTGTCAGCAGGTATCCTGTTCCGTCCTGAGGCTGGGGCCAGATCACCGCAGTCTACTGCCGCGTGCCGGCAGGTGAGCGGCGCTTTCCAGTGCCTGTTGTTTTCCCGGGAGAGGGAGACCATCCAGGCCGTCTGCCTTCTGTGGGGCAGCTCTCCTCCAGCTACCGGTGCTTTTCCGGGAGTTCTCCGGCACTGGTTCCTCGTCCCTGTTTAGGCGTCCTGTGAGAGGGCGCTGCACCAGGCCTTTTTCACCCTTGGTGTCCGGCGGGGCCTTCAGAGGAGGAGGCGTCCTACGAGCCCCGGACCCGTCGAGAGGGCGTCTGGTGTGTGTGCGTTGGGTGTCGTGCCCATCGCGGGGAGGAGTCAGACTGCGGGAAGCCACGGTCAGTGCCGGGGTGCAGAGTCTTCGGGGAGGGTGTCGGCCCGCGGAGGAGCCACGGACAGCGCCGGGGTGCAGAGTCTTCCGGGGAGGTGTCAGCCTGTGAGGGGCCACGTACAGCGCCGAGGACTGGAGCTTTCCGGGCCGGGATGGGTTGTCCCATGTTTGTGGTAGAAGGGGTGTAGCGTTAGGCAGTAGGGTTAGGGGTGTTAGCTACTGCCTCCTTTCAGGACGTAGTGGCCAGCACAGTGTAGGGTACTGGTCGTTGCCTCCCTTAGGGACGCAGCGATCAGTGCAGTAGTGGTCCCGGGTTAAAAGAGAAGGGTGAGTCCTGGGGAGAGGTGTGGGTGGTAGCGGTCGTTAAGAGATTAGAGTCCCTTTGGTAAATCCTTGTCCCTTGTAGTTAGTCACCACGTGTGCGGGCTATCGCTGTGTCCCCAGGTCACAGTGATATACTGTAACTGGTGTTTTAGGTTAGGTTAGGGTCTTCCAGGTCATTATAGTAGAGTAGGGTAAGTCAGTGGGAATTAAGATACTTGTGTGCAGTTGTGGATGTGCGTGAGTGGTGGCGCCATGGAGTGTGTGTGAAATAAAGAAGCGTGCGTGATTATAAAACTGTTAGTGTGCTGTGTTGTCTGACCTAGTGTGTGATAGGCGTGGGTAAGGGTGGTAGGGCCGTCCGGCTTAGCGACCGTGACACTTTGGTGGAGATGCGGGGTACATAAGCGGTTCTGGGTAGGTGATAGGTAGCTAGGAGGGAGGTAGGGGGGGGTTTGTGTCCGGTGTGTACGTTGTGTGAAATGTAAGTGGGTGGTTGGTGGGAGCGTACCAGTACCCTGGGAGGTGGTACGTAGTGTCCCTGTTCACTTCAGGCAGGTTTCCATTGGCATTGGGCAGGGCACTTGTGTTGGTGTGAATGGGTGGGCGCTACCGAGTGAGTGAGGTATGAATGGTCAATAAACTTTGAGTGGTTGTTGGAAGTGTGAGTGATTACACCATACAGTGTAGGTGAGGTGCCGGAGGGTACCAGGTGTCTTGTGTCCCTTACATGTGGTATACCCCAGTGAGTAGGTAGAGTGGTACCCGGCCCGTGACTGTGCACACTGTGTGCTCGGATATCCTGTGGGGATTAAGGGCAGAGTTAGCCCAGGTGACTGTGTGTGGGAAGCACGAGGGTGCGCAGGGTTGTGACACTAAGGTGTGCTGGGAGTGCATATGGACTTGCAGGGTGCAAGTGCACTGTGATCGTGTGGGTGCGGCCTACCAGAGACAGTGAGGCCTGTGACTGTGGGTAACTGGTGCGCATGCACAGTGGACAGTGGACACACGGTGTCACGTGGTCAGTCCGTGACCAGACAGTGCATTGGTAGTATTGTATGCGTTGGAGCCCATGTGGGTATATGTATGAGGTACACAAGTGTGGGTGGAGTTGTGCTTGGTGCGTGACTCATTGAGAGTATTGTGTACTTGTGCTGAGTTGCTTCAGGGCTAGCACGTAGTCAGGAACCTCCAGTTGCGCTCAGATCGCATACTGTCCCTTGTTAGCTCTGTGGTGGTAGGGGTTATCCTATGTCTAAACACACCCGAGCCCATCCGCAGTACGACCCCGATAGTGTCATGGATCCACAGGCCCCTACGGCGGATACCAAACCTAAGGTTAGTGACCAGGTTGCGGGGGTGGATCAAGAACAGGGGACGGGGGCTTATGCAAAGTTTGCCAAGTTGGGAGCGGCGATGGGTTTAGCTGGGGGAGACCTCGCCAAGTTCGTCACAGACTCAGTACGTAATGAGGATGAGAAGACGGCGAGAGAAGCAGAATTGGAGCTCCGGATGGAGGAGAAAGTGAGGCAGAAGATGAGGGATGAAGAGGAGAAAGCTGCTAGGCAGAGGGAGCTAGAGATGCAGCAGAGGAAGATAGAAGAGGAGAAAGCTGATAGACAGAGGGAGCTAGAAATGAAGCAGAAGAAGATAGAAGAGGAGAAGGAAAGGTTAAAGCAGAAGGATGACGAGGAGAGGGAAAGGTTAAAGCGGAAGGATGAAGACGAGAAAGCAGCGAGACAGATGGAACTGGAACTGCAGAGGAAGAAGATGGAGGAAGAAAGGGCAATAAGGGAAGTTGAAGCTCAAGCACGGCAAGCCGAGTTAGATCTCAAGAGACGAAGAGATGAAGCCGAGTTAGAGGCAAGAGAGCGAGAGCTAATCATACAAGAGAGACAGGCCTTAGATGAAGCAGCGCATAGGAAACGCTTGATTGAGGTGGAGGAAACGAAGCATGTCCACCTTGAGCCGTTAGGAGAGAACGACGACGTGGACGCTTTCATCGCCCAATTTGAGCGTGTAGCCCAGATGTGCAAGTGGAGCAAGACCTCATGGCCCACACGTCTGATGTCTCTGCTGAGAGGAAAGGCTAGAGAAGCGGTGATGCGGTTAAGTGCGGATGAGTTAGGCGACTATGATCAGATAAAGGGCGCCCTGTTAAGCCACTTCAGGCTAGATGCTGAGGCCTACCGGGAAAAGTTCAGAAGCATCAAGAAGGACGCTGCTGAGACTTTCGGCCAGATGCTGGGAAGGATGAAGCGGTGGTTTTCCCTCTGGTGTGCAGCAGCGGGCAAGGATGAGAGTGTGGCAGAGGACGTAAAGGATCTGCTGTTCCAAGAACAGTTTTATCAGCTATTGTCTCCAGAGTTCACAATTGAGGTGCGGAAGACATGCCCGAAAACTGTGGAACAACTTGCAACAGAAGCTACTGTTTTGGCAGAGGCCAAAAGACTGGGGAGGAAGGCGAGACAAGACCGAACGGTTAACCAGCCCAACCTGGGTAATACACGTGAAACAGCAGGGAGCCAGCCCGCAGGGAGGTCCCAACAAAGTGATGGTGCACTACAGCAGCTGAACAGGAGATCAGAAGGGCCTAGATCGACCATAGTTTGTTTCAACTGCAAGAAGCCAGGCCACATCGCTAGGAAATGCCCTGAGCCCCATTCTGTTGGAGCTGTTCATTGTTGTGACCAGCCCCAAGCTCGAGTAGTCCCTACGTTGTGTCGCCCATGCGCTGAGCAGCGGTACGAGCCTGCGTGCATCGTAGAAGTTAACGGGTCTCCGGCCAATGGATTACGGGACACGGGTGCCGGACACACCGTAGTGGCCAAGTGGTTAGTACCGGCAGATGCGTACACAGGAGAGACAGTCCCAGTAGTGTTGGCCGAGTCCAGATGTAGGTCCGTGTTACCTGTGGCGGTAATAGAGTTGAAGTCACCATTCATCGCAGGGAAGTTGGAGGTTTTGGTCATGAATAGCCCTGTGCAGGAAGTCCTGATCGGAAACTTCGCAAAGAGAGTAGGAGATCCCGGTTGGACACGTGTGCCTGTATACGCAGACCCGGCGCTGGTAGGGGCAGTGCAGACACGCGCGCAGAGAGCCAGGGAGCAGCAAGAACCTGTACCACTGCCCGTCGAGGAATGTATTCTGAACACCTCTACCCAGCAGTTAATTCAGATGCAGGACCAGGATGAAACCTTGAGGAAGGCTCGGAGTGCATGTGAAGCAGGGACACACTTCCACACCAAGTTTGGACGAGTTGAGTACGCGCGGAAGTCTGGTGTACTGGTCCGGCGGTTTGAGGGTCCCAAGGACGTAGCGAGTCAGATCTGCGTCCCAGCTGAACTACGGACCACGGTGATGAAGCTAGCCCACGACGTATCCATGTCTGGTCACTTAGGTACCACCCGAACCAAGGAGCGAGTCGGTCGCCATTTCTATTGGCCAGGCATGCATGCTGACATTCGTCGGTACTGCCAGTCATGCTTCCAGTGTCAGCGTACTGTGGACAAGGGAAGAGTGTCAAGAGTTCCCCTTGTAAGGATGCCACTGATGCGCAGGCCTATGCAGATACTGAGGGATCTGTGGTTGCAACCAGAAAGGCAAGAGCTCCGCACAACGGCAGAGTACGTCGTTAACTTTAGGAGCAAGGTAGCCGAGACGTGTGAGTTGGCAAAGGAGAACTTGGCAACAGCAGCTTGCAGTTACAAGCGACATTTTGACTGGAGGGCAAAACCCAGGAAGATAGCTGTAGGGTCTAGAGTACTAGTGGGAGGATCACAAGGTGGGCACTGCAGCTGCAGCCATTCCAGATTACGGTGTAGGCAGTGTCTGGAAAGGACAATGTGGCGGCAGACTTCTTGAGTCGCTTGCCGGAGAGAGAGAGAGAGAGAGAGAACCTGAGGGTTCCATTAACCTGTGTCGTGAGAGGTTGACATTGTCGAAGCTATGCATGTGTTATCTTTGGTAGAGAATGGCGTAGCAAAGTGTTACTGAGGGTGTGGAACTTGTAGCACTTGTTACACAGCAGTTGTGCGTAATCAGAGCACCCTCAGTTATGAAATTTATATGTAGTGCGTAGTGTAACGGCTGCCTGTAAGTGCCTGCGTTAAGGTCGTGTGAAGCAGCGTTAGACCAGGTTGATTAATGTAACCTGTGATTGTTGATGTATTTAAAAGTTGATGCTGTTGGGATGGAAGTTTTGGAGTGCATCAAAGGTAACAGTAGGACAGAGTGAGTGATGGGGAATTGGATTCTCATAGGTAGGGTGTGGCTAAAACGCCGATCGAGTGAGAAGTTGTTGTTTGTTTTAACCTGTAGTTAAAACTTAGGCAGGGGGTGTGTCACCGATCGGCGGTACTAAATCAGTATGTCCATGTGTTTAAGAGTAGTGGTGGTTCAAGATAGAGAGCGTGTGCGCGTATGCGTGTGTGTGTGTGTGTGTGTGTGTGTGTGTGTGTGTGTGTGTGTGTGTGTGTGTGTGTGTGTGCGCTCGCGCGTATGTGAGGTTGGGGTTTAGTTAGCTAGAGTTAGGTTAAGTTCCTCAGGGTTAGATAGTAAGGTTAGGCTAGGTAGGGGGGACAGGTGAAGTAGGACATACAGTATTTTTGCCTTCCAGTCTTCATTTATTGAGGGAGTGGTAGGAGGAAGTTGGTTTCGTTCCCGACTGTTACCCTTTTGTTACTTTGGTTCTACACCAGAGAAGGCGGGGCAGGATATCGGCTGTTGTTGTGTTGTCAAGTCTGTGAGTAGTTGTGGTAAACTGTCGTGTTGTTGCACGAGCAATAACTAGTCCGTTGGTCAGGCGTGTCAGCTCTGCGGAGGGATACACTGCTCTGACCAATCGTTGTTTTGTGTGGTGAGTAGAGTTCGCTTGATTCCGACCAGGGCGGAATGCGTTGGGGTAGCTTCACTTGGGTCCCTGGTGTTCGTTCGAGGACGTGCTCCTTGTAGGTGCGGCGGCAGCGCCGTTAGTTTTGAAGAGTGACTTCGAGTCATAGTTAGTGCCAGGTCCTCGTCGGGGTTGGGTGCCCTTGGCCTGTGCTGAGTCGGTGTCGTCCTTGTTGGCAGCCACTTCAGCCAGTTGCAGAACTGGTGTGGTTGAACGTCTGTCTGTCCAGATGTGTCAGCAGGTATCCTGTTCCGTCCTGAGGCTGGGGCCAGATCACCGCAGTCTACTGCCGCGTGCCGGCAGGTGAGCGGCGCTTTCCAGTGCCTGTTGTTTTCCCGGGAGAGGGAGACCATCCAGGCCGTCTGCCTTCTGTGGGGCAGCTCTCCTCCAGCTACCGGTGCTTTTCCGGGAGTTCTCCGGCACTGGTTCCTCGTCCCTGTTTAGGCGTCCTGTGAGAGGGCGCTGCACCAGGCCTTTTTCACCCTTGGTGTCCGGCGGGGCCTTCAGAGGAGGAGGCGTCCTACGAGCCCCGGACCCGTCGAGAGGGCGTCTGGTGTGTGTGCGTTGGGTGTCGTGCCCATCGCGGGGAGGAGTCAGACTGCGGGAAGCCACGGTCAGTGCCGGGGTGCAGAGTCTTCGGGGAGGGTGTCGGCCCGCGGAGGAGCCACGGACAGCGCCGGGGTGCAGAGTCTTCCGGGGAGGTGTCAGCCTGTGAGGGGCCACGTACAGCGCCGAGGACTGGAGCTTTCCGGGCCGGGATGGGTTGTCCCATGTTTGTGGTAGAAGGGGTGTAGCGTTAGGCAGTAGGGTTAGGGTGTTAGCTACTGCCTCCTTTCAGGACGTAGTGGCCAGCACAGTGTAGGGTACTGGTCGTTGCCTCCCTTAGGGACGCAGCGATCAGTGCAGTAGTGGTCCCGGGTTAAAAGAGAAGGGTGAGTCCTGGGGAGAGGTGTGGGTGGTAGCGGTCGTTAAGAGATTAGAGTCCCTTTGGTAAATCCTTGTCCCTTGTAGTTAGTCACCACGTGTGCGGGCTATCGCTGTGTCCCCAGGTCACAGTGATATACTGTAACTGGTGTTTTAGGTTAGGTTAGGGTCTTCCAGGTCATTATAGTAGAGTAGGGTAAGTCAGTGGGAATTAAGATACTTGTGTGCAGTTGTGGATGTGCGTGAGTGGTGGCGCCATGGAGTGTGTGTGAAATAAAGAAGCGTGCGTGATTATAAAACTGTTAGTGTGCTGTGTTGTCTGACCTAGTGTGTGATAGGCGTGGGTAAGGGTGGTAGGGCCGTCCGGCTTAGCGACCATGACAGAATATCATCTTTCTCAAAATGCCTGAACAGAACTCCGTCTGACAAATAATAGTAGAAAGTAGCTGCACCTGACTTCTTTATTTCACCAGAAGACGCTAGCTGAAAACATGTCTTCAACGACTCATCTTCCTTTTGTTTCCGAATCAGATCGGGACGAGAGAGACATTCAAATCATCAGGGATCTTACACAGAGGTCTCTTTTCGACCACATGTTTAGCTCTAGCCCTGGTAACGGCAGCTAAAGAGAAGGGGTCATCACTCACATCACAGGAAGCACTGTCTTCACAGACACAAGGGACATTACCTATGATGAGATCTGCGACAGGACTGTCTAGGACACAGCAGGTTAGATCACCCTCAAAGTAGGGACAACTGACATGAACTGTAGCTAGTGGGAATTCATCCACACGTCCTCCAAAAGAAACACAGCTCACTGTAGTACCTAGCATCTGGCTATCGGAAACTAGTCTCTTGCGAACACCACAAATGGTAGCACCAGTGTCACGCAATACAGAACTGAGAGTGCCATTAACAGAACCAGATTCTAAGTGTAACTTTCCTGTAAATTCACCTGCAGCTAAACAAGCGAATGGGGAGCGAACGATCGAACAAGCAGCAGTAGATTGTTTGTCAGCTGACTTGTCGACAACAGTTGAACTGCCGGTGACAAATGGGCATCTATCGGGATGACTAAGATTACAAATCTTGCATGGGTTTTTACCCGACTTCCAAGTACATTTGGAAGCTACATGCCTGTCTTTTTGCACAGAAAACAGACAACTGTATAAGACTGGGGAAAAGTAATTCCTGATGAACCTCTATTGCCTGAATACTGATGAGCACCACGACCATGGGAACGGTTGCCACCGCCTCGATTTGCTGGGGTGCTGGGATTCTGAACAGGCTGAGGGGCAAAATACCTGCGACCTCTATCTGACTGACCACGGGAGGGGAGTCTATCTGACTGTCCAGAAGTATGGGAAACAGAGGCAAAAATATTGACATCAGCCTTTCTGGAAAGAAGCTTAGTGGGGTGGGCACGCCTGTACGATTCGGCAGACTTAATCATAGCATCAAATGTTTTTTCATCTTTTTCACATAGAAAAGTAGCCAAATCCTTCGAAACACACTCTAAAAACTGTTCTCTCAAAATAAGATCAACAAGACCCTGAAAAGTTTTCTCAATTTTGGACAACGAAATCCAACGATCCAGAAGGCGTTTAATTTCAACAGAAAAAGTTTCAAAGGGTTCATCTGCCCTGGGCTTTGATTCCCGAAAACCATCTGGAGTACACTGAAACTTTTTTTTAGCAAGCTTTCTTTCAACAGCTCATACGAAACAACATTGTTTTCTGCCAAACTATGATAAAGCGTAAGAGCTGAACCTTCAAGTAATGCAGAGAGATATGTAACCCATAGATTTTCTGACCACCCTAAAGAACGAGCATGGGTTTCGAACCTGAACAGATAACTGTCAACGTTAGACCTGGGTGCACTAGCACTTTGACTGTCCTCGCCTGAAACTGCTCCCTGACGAGAATGTTCTAACTGGATTCTTTTAGTTTCTTCAACTTGTTCCAATCGTTTAGTTTCTTCTACCTCTTTTGCTCTTTTAGTTTCCTCTTCTGCCTGCTGTTGTGCTCGTTTAGTTTCCTCTTCTGCCTGCTGTTGTGCTCGTTTAGTTTCCTGCTCTTCCTGCATTTGTCTCACTCTGATTCTCTCTTCTCTTTCCGAATCTTGTCTAATACATTTATCAACATAGTCCAGTAAAAGCTGACCTTCCAGACCAAATGCCTTACCACGTTGCAAGTATTTAGTGAAAACTCTATCTTCATCCTCAGAGGCTATAACGAAACACTAAGTCAGTGGGCCAAAGACAATCAAAAGAACGTTTAGATACTACGGACACTGACATATATTCCAAAGAGGGTTCTTACGATTTTTTCCTTCCTTTTTTTCCACACAAACATGTATATCTATCACACTTTAAAAAACTACTACTAATTTTAAAGGGAACGCAACGATAGCGATAAATAGAAGCTTACGGGCTTGGGGAATGGGAATGACAGCAACAACAGAAGCCTACGGGTGTGGGAAATGCAATCAATAATCAATGGCAGGCAAACAAAAGCATGAATCAATAACAGCACTAATGAGGAAACAAATGCATAAATCAATCAACAATCAAACATACATATGCATAAATCAATAATCAATGCATATATGAATGAAGACAATCTTGTTAGTTTTTTTTTTCTTTGGGGGGAAGGGGGGGGGTTATCTTTTTAAAAATGGCCCAGGCAGCCAATCATACACACATTCATTCAAGAGAAAAGAATCCTCAGAATGCTAGAGAAGCAACACAATCCCCAAGTGAAAAAGATAGAAATAGAAACAATCAGAATCTTTTTATCTTTTTACACACATTCATTCAAGAGAAAAGAATCCTCAGAATGCTAGAAAAGCAACACAATCCCCAAGTGAAAAAGATAGAAATAGAAACAATCAGTATCTTTTATCTTTTTAAAAATGGCCCAGGCAGCCAATCATACACACATTCATTCAAGAGAAAAGAATCCTCAGAATGCTAGAGAAGCAACAAAATCCCCAGTGAAAAAGATAGAAATAGAAACAATCAGAAGGGAAACAAAAGAGAATCAAACCAAAACCCACAGAAGATAAAGAACTAGGCCCTCGTATCTCCAGAAACTACACAAAGGAGATACCCCGTTACGCTGGAGACGGGAAATTAAATCAACATGAAACAGTCATACAACAACACAAAACAATCAATGCACTCAAAAGAAAAGTCTGTCAACGTGTCCTAACTTAATAACTGGGCACACTATAAGGGGTCACAAAAGAAATCCTAATCCTACTCAGAAGGTTGCGTGTTCGAATCACGTCGGGGTCACCAGATTTTACGGAAGGAAGTGCGTGTGTGTGTGGAAGTCTGACTCACTCAGAATTATGGATGCATGCACGACTTTTTCTAATTCACATACACACACCAACTCATCCGAACACGGACAGCCAGGCAACAAAATAACACTTCTTTTTTTATGCCGCCCGAGCCATCAAGCAAAACACATACAAAATAAACACACAATTAAACGTAGGTTGGTACACCCATCATCAGGTGTACACACACAACAAGTCAATACAATTATAGCTATCAAAACTGCCGAGTCCAACGATGATGACGACGGCGGCAGCGACGAGTCAAGTCTGACAACAGAGTCTCTTCAGAGCTGTGGCTCACAATGAAGAAAACTAACATGTTCGTGGCGTCTCTGTCAGCAACACGGTGACAGTCTCAACTACGAGCTGTGGCTCAAACACCTAAGAGCTGTGGCTCAACACCAACCAAGAGCTGTGGCACACACACCACCTGTGGCTCAACACACCAACCAAGAGCTGTGGCACACACACCACACACACAGCGACGGCCTCGGACGCAGGTCGCTGGCACAAAAGAAGGGGCGACGTCCTGGCTCACCAGCAGCGACGTCTTCAACCCACTGGCCCAACAGTGGTTGGACACGGGTGCAGTGGCAGGTAGGGCAGTTGTCAGCGCTCAGGCTGGCCTCTCAACACCAGCAGCAAACAGGTGGAGAACGGGGCATCAACACAGCTATGGCCCCGGCCCTAACCCGGTAGCAGCCAGTCCCCGTCAGTCCAGGGAACACTATCAACCTGGGGGCAACTGATTAACTACCTTGATTATCATGGCCACTATTCATTGCAATCACAACTATATTCATATTCATTAGCCACATTATATTTCACTAGAACTTGAGCCACATATCAGCATATTCGTTCATATTCATTACAATATTTTTTTTCCGGAATCATAACATTACAACATTCCCTTTTCCGGAATCATTGCACTACAACATTCCCTTTTCCGGAATCATAAAATTGCACAGGAAAGGATTTCCATATAAACCTTTCAGACTCTAGTTTTCCAAATTGGGGAAAGGATTTCCACATAAACCTTTCATAATCTAGTCTTCCAAATTAGGGAAAAGGATTTCCATCTGGATCCTCTTCAATAAACTATGAATACAATTCATTACACACAATTGATGATTATTTTTTTCAAACTATAAATGTCTTTCGTTAATTCACACACTGTTCATTTGCTTTCTTGTAAACAAGAATGTTCAATTCATTTCATATAATCACCATGTCTTTTGTCAATTCAGGAAATGTTCATTTCTTTTGTTGTAACACAAGAACGCTCACTTCACTTCATCAACTTCAACATATGCAAGGGAAAGATTTCCACCACACTTGTTTAACAACACATATATTGATACCCATGTAAACACATCACACATCAGAATGAAAACAAAAGTCTATGTAGCTCACTCTGGGAGCTTATTATCCATAGCATCAAAACTCTCCATCTTCTTGCAAACCATATTAGAATAGACACCTTTTTTTTCATCATGAAGTTCATAGCCAGTTAAGTCACAAAATAAACAAAATCATTTTTCTTTTTCTGAAGACCACTTCTTATAACACTCACTTCATCTATTCACATTTTCCGAAACAATTTCGTTTTGTTACCCTATCAAGTCATAGGATAACAGAACAACAACACTTTCTTTTTTAAATAAAGTAGAAAGAAACTCGTGGAGAGCGTGGCAGCAGAGAGTCCTCAGAAGAGAAGCCCCCTTCAAGCAAGTGTTTCGGCCCTTATCTCCTGACACTCTAGGGGGGTTGGGCCACACCCGGTTCATGACTCCGGATGTCCCTCTGCTGCCCCTTTTTTTTCCCATCTTGGGACGAGCCATGGCTGGGATTCGAACCCATGACATTCTGGACATGCTCATTTTCCACTTAATGACTCGCGCTTTAACCACTGAGCCACAGGGACACCTGATATTTGTAGGGAAATTAAGCCTTATGAAGTTCACTTTTGTTCCTCCTTGACCAGATCCAGCTTGAACACCCCTCTGCCGCTTCTGCCATTGCTTTCAGGGCTCTGGTTTTTTCCTTCCCTGCAACTGAGAGCTGTTTCATGAGGCTGTATGCAGACGTTCCTACAAACCCCCTAGCTCCAATTTCTGCAGTGAGGACTTTGACCTGATAGCCTTCTCTCCTCAGGCTGTTTGCCAGATCAGCATACTTTTCAGTCTTGTAGATTTGAGCTGCCTCCATTCTGTTCTCATATGGCACCGTGAGCTCGATCATGATCAGCTGCTTGGTTGATTTAGAGTGGACTACTATGTCTGGTCTCATGCCACTCTTGCTGATGATCTCTGGGTAACTCTTCCATTCTGGGAGGTCTGCAGTGCACTCCCAGTCATCTGCCCCGTCCAGCAGACTCTGCCTGCATGTTTCGAGTGGCACTGTTGTTCTTGGCCATGATTTGCTGCCTCCTGCCGTGAAGAATGTTGCGGGTGCTGTTGGAGTCCTGATTTTCCCTTTTGTGGTGTTGGTACTAGCCCAGACTACTTGTACAATCTCTTTGAGCACTTGGTTGTGCCTCCATGTGTACCTTCCTTGAGCCAGGGCTACTTTACATGAGCTTAGGACATGCTCCACTGTTTGTTTTTCATGGCAGAGGGGGCATGCAGGATCGTCTGTTTTCCCCCACTTCACCAGGTTTGCATTTGAAGGCAGAAGGTCATAAGCAGATCTGAGAATGAAGCTGATCCTGAGAGGGGCCATGTGCCAAATGTCATTCCAAGTGAGACTTCTTTGGAGTGCATTCTCCCACGTTGTCCATTGCCCTTGCTGGCTCTGCTGGACTGCTTTTTGGAGTCTTTTTTGGTCTTCTTCTTTTCTCATCTCCTGAATCATCATGTCTCTTTTGGCTTTTCCTTTGGCCTTTGACCACCATTCAGTTTTGGTCACCCCCAGTCCTTGTCTGTTGGTCTGTGTGTGTCCTGTTATTTCTCTGATCTTGAGACTTTCTTTTGCAGAATCCATCGCCTCTTGAACTTTCCATTTTCTGCCTGTCTTCAGCTGGGGCTTGATTGCTTCTACCACCTTGTCTCCTGAGTCCTCCAGCATGCTTTGAAGTCTGATCTTCCCTGCTTTGTATTCCTCCAGGATGGATTTCAGTGGTAGTTTCAGCTTTGCTTGGCGACAGTACAGCGCTATGTCAGTCAGACAGGGTGGGACACCAAGCCATTTCCTTGTGAACTTGTTGATTTTGGCTTCCATTGCCTCCACTATGCTGGTGCAGATGTCGTATATCATCAGAGGCCATAGGAGCTTTGGTATCAGCATGAACTGCAGACACCAGACCTTGTATTTGCCAGGGAGCCCACACTGGTCAATGGTCTCCAAGCCTTCCTCCGCCATCTGCTTGGTTTCTTTTGCTCTTTGTGTGTCTTTCAGCGTATCATCATACCATCTTCCAAGGCTCTTGACTGGTTCTTCTGTGACTGTTGGAATGGCCTGGTTGGCAACACTGAAGACCACAGATCCGGCCACTTTTCCTTTCCTCAGTGAGAGACTCCGTGATTTCTTTGGCTTGAATTTCATTCTGGATGAGGCAACTATGTCGTCCAGCCTCTCCAGCACATGACGTGTCTCGTCTTCTCTGGATGAAATCACTGTAGTGTCATCCATGAAGGCCTTGAGAGGAGGCATCTTGTATCCATCGCCAAGGTCTGTTTGTCTCGCGTTGTTTGTTGCTGCTTTCAAGATGAGTTCCATTGCCAGCACGAACAGTATTGGGGAAATTGCACAGCCCATTGCAATACCCACTTCCAAGTTGATCCAGTCTGTTGTGTACTCCTTGGTAGAGAACCGCATTGAGAAGCCATTGAAGTACTTCTTGAGCATGTCGCGGATGTTCTTTGGCACATGGTACATCTCAAGAGCCAACTGTATCATCTCATGGGGCACAGATCCATATGCGTTTGCCAGATCAAGCCACACTACGTCCAGGTCTCTCTTTTCTGTTTTTGCTTTTTGGATTGCGTCCCAGATCATTGTGGCGTGTTCTACACAGCCAGCCACGCCTGGGATGCCACCTTTCTGGACTGACACATCCAAGTACTTGTTTTCCATCAGGTACTTGGTCAGCCTTGCTGCCATGACAGAGAAGAAGATTTTCCCTTCGACGTTCAGTAGTGATATTGGCCTGAACTGGCTGATGTCACTTGAGTTTTGCTCTTTGGGGATGTACACACCATCTGCCGTCATCCACTGGCCGCTGATCTTCTGGTTTCTCCAAGCCGATCGCAGCAGCCTGTGGAGCCACTCCAGCACCTTGGGACATTTCTTGTAAAGCTGGTAAGGTATTCCGTTTGG
>JAMYXO010000309.1:17500-20000 GCA_033310375.1 Conus canariensis | reverse complement strand
GGCTTGCCGGTGGGACCGCTCTCACAGATGATGAGTCCGTGGGCGATCCGCGTTAGCGAGCCGGCGCAAACAGCGCGCGGAGTCGGTCTTCACCAGAGACTGCGGTGGCGGCGGACAACAGATTCAGGGCCCAATCGCAAGCGAGAATCCTTCTTCGGTCCGACCGACGCCAGCCCCCGGGACAACAGCGGCGGCAGCAGCAGCTCACGCGCCGTGCAGCAGCAGCAACCCGGGGAGGGCCGGTCTAGCGGGGAGGCGGCAGGGAAGAACGGAGCCTGTCCCCGTACGCCTCGCCCGCTCGTTACCACGTGCCGGACCACGACCCGATGGGACGGGCGCGTCCTTCGCGAGATGAACCAGGCGTTACTCTCTCTGAGGCCGAAGGGGAGGGAGCCTCCTGTCCCACGCACCTAGGGCCCTCGTTCCGGGCTGGAGAGAACCGGCGAGGTCGCTCTCCGACCGTCGTCACCGATGGCACGCCACCATCTACGGACCGTCAGACGCCGACCGCGCAGAGACCCAACGTGTCCGTCGGAGAAACCGCGGCAGCCGTTCGAACTCACAACTGGGACTCGGCGCAAGCGGGAAGCGCTGCAGCCGGCGGAGTGGCGGGATCGCGCACCCTTTGCCGCCAGCACCGACTCAGACCTCGCACGCCGAGCGCTCGCGAAAATGCCAACCAGAATGCGTGTACGGAACGGGCGGACGCGCCGGGGCGAGCAGCCGGGCGAGACCCTGCCGCGATTCAGCTCGCCGCCTGTTCCCACACCTTAAGCAACTTCCAACCCGCTGCGGAAGCTCATGACGGCTGCGCTATATAAATCTTCAGCCTTAACGCGGCGGTGCCCCGCCTTTCCTGCTCTGGCGCCTTGCCGATAAGTCTGGTATGACTGACAGTCACTGTAGTCGCCCAGAGGGTCGCGATTGATGGGTCCGTCGTCCTTTCTTTCTTTCTTTCTTTTTTTTTTTTTTTCTCTCTTCTATCAGTTCTGCATGGGGTTTTCCTTGGAGGAGGTTTTCCTTATTGTTATGTCCTTCTTACTCTCGGATTGCTATTATGACCAATATATTCTGGTGTTATCGTTATTCTCTATTGGAGTTATTACTATTCTCAGTATTTTTATTATTTATTTATTTATTATTATTATGATGATGATTATGATTCTTGTTGTTATTGTATGTTGCATGTGTTGCTATCACTACTATTATTATTATCATTATTGTTATTACTATCTTTATGGTGAATGTTAAGATATTGTTACTGCTGTAGTTATTCTTCTTATTATTATCATTATTATTTTATTATTTTATTATTATTATTATCATCATCATCATCATCACCATTTCTATTATCATCATCATCATCACCATTTCTATTCTTTTTTCTTTTCTTTCTTCTTCTTCTTCTTTGTGATGATAAAATACATATGTATACCTGAATGGCGGGTGGCTGCATCTTCAGCCTTAAGTGAGTGGCCAGAGACACAACCAGTTGGTATATAACCAGCTCATCATCATACATTTGTAGCCTTTTTTGTCATTCCTCTTCTTCTTCTTCACGTCTTCTTCTACATCTTGTGATGATGCTCCCCATGATATGTAAACAACAGGCATATATTTGGATGTAGACCTGGATGGGGGTTTTGCTGCATCTTCAGCTTAAGGAGTGCCCGGAGAGACACACTGGTAAATCAGCAGCACCATCATTTCTAGTCTTGTTCCTCTCTTATCTTGTGATGATACCCCCATGAATGTAAACATACAGGCATATATTGGATGTGCCTGGATGTGGGTTTTGCTGCATCTTCACCTTAAGTGAGTGGCCCGAGAGAGACACATTGGTATAATCAGCTCAGCACCATCATTTCTAGTCTTGTTCTCATTCCTCTTCATCTTGTGATGATACTCCCCATGATATGTAAACATACAGGCATATATTTGGATTAGACCTGGATGGTGGGTTTGCTGCATCTTCAGCCTTAAGTGAGTGACCGAGAGACAATACGCTGGTTAATCAGCTCAGCATCCATCATTTTCTAGTCTTGTTCTCATTCCTCTTCATCTTGTGATGATGCTCCCCATGATATGTAAACATACAGGCATATATTTGGATGTAGACCTGGATGGTGGGTTTGCTGCATCTTCAGCCTTAAGTGAGTGGCCAGAGAGACAATACAGCTGGTACATCATTCCATCATTTCTATTCTTTTTTTTCTCATGCCTCTTCTTCTTCTTCTTCATTCTTCTTCTTCTTCTTGCCATGATCAGGACCTGTCATACGCATTGTCTATCTTTGATGTGTACCCGGATGATGGGCGGCTGCATCCACCTAAGTGAGTGGCCAGGGACATCATCTCACATTTGTGTGTATTTTTTCATTCCTCTTGTTCTTCTTCTTCACGTCTTCTTCACTTGTTATGATGATGATCCCCATGACATACTACACATACAGGCATATATTTGGATGTAAACCCGGATGGCTGCATCTTCAGCCTTAAGT
>JAMYXO010000309.1:7500-10000 GCA_033310375.1 Conus canariensis | reverse complement strand
CTCCCTCTCCGGAATCGAACCCTGATTCCCCGCTACCCGTTGCTAACATGGTAGGCAGATCACGTACCATCGTCATTTGATAGGGCGACATTTGAAAGATGCGTCGCCGGCTCGGGGCCATGCGATCGGCAAAAAGTTATCCAGAGTCACCAAAGGACGGGCAGAACCCGACTGGTTTTGAACTAATAAAAGCGCTCTTTCCCCGGGGGGGTCGGAGCTGGTCGGCATGTATTAGCTCTAGAATTACCACAGTTATCCAAGTAGATTTGGATCATCTAAGGAACCTCGACTGATTTAATGAGCCATTCGCGGTTTCACCGTACAAGGGTGTGAACTTAGACATGCATGGCTTAATCTTTGAGACAAGCATATGACTACTGGCAGGATCAACCAGAATGCAACCCGTGTTCTGCGTGTCCTCCTCCTCCTGATCCCTTGTCGGACAGAAGAGCCAGCACAGCGGCCGATGCAGGCTTGCCGGTGGGACCGCTCTCACAGATGATGAGTCCGTGGGCGATCCGCGTTAGCGAGCCGGCGCAAACAGCGCGCGGAGTCGGTCTTCACCAGAGACTGCGGTGGCGGCGGACAACAGATTCAGGGCCCAATCGCAAGCGAGAATCCTTCTTCGGTCCGACCGACGCCAGCCCCCGGGACAACAGCGGCGGCAGCAGCAGCTCACGCGCCGTGCAGCAGCAGCAACCCGGGGAGGGCCGGTCTAGCGGGGAGGCGGCAGGGAAGAACGGAGCCTGTCCCCGTACGCCTCGCCCGCTCGTTACCACGTGCCGGACCACGACCCGATGGGACGGGCGCGTCCTTCGCGAGATGAACCAGGCGTTACTCTCTCTGAGGCCGAAGGGGAGGGAGCCTCCTGTCCCACGCACCTAGGGCCCTCGTTCCGGGCTGGAGAGAACCGGCGAGGTCGCTCTCCGACCGTCGTCACCGATGGCACGCCACATCTACGGACCGTCAGACGCCGACCGCGCAGAGACCCAACGTGTCCGTCGGAGAAACCGCGGCAGCCGTTCGAACTCACAACTGGGACTCGGCGCAAGCGGGAAGCGCTGCAGCCGGCGGAGTGGCGGGATCGCGCACCCTTTGCCGCCAGCACCGACTCAGACCTCGCACGCCGAGCGCTCGCGAAAATGCCAACCAGAATGCGTGTACGGAACGGGCGGACGCGCCGGGGCGAGCAGCCGGGCGAGACCCTGCCGCGATTCAGCTCGCCGCCTGTTCCCACACCTTAAGCAACTTCCAACCCGCTGCGGAAGCTCATGACGGCTGCGCTATATAAATCTTCAGCCTTAACGCGGCGGTGCCCCGCCTTTCCTGCTCTGGCGCCTTGCCGATAAGTCTGGTATGACTGACAGTCACTTGTAGTCGCCCAGAGGGTCGCGATTGATGGGTCCGTCCGTCCTTTCTTTCTTTCTTTCTTTTTTTTTTTTTTTCTCTCTTTCTATCAGTTCTGCAATGGGGTTTTCCTTGGGAGGTTTTCCTTATTGTTATGTCCTTCTTACTCTCGGATTGCTATTATGACCAATATATTCTTGGTGTTATCGTTATTCTCTATTGGAGTTATTACTATTCTCAGTATTTTTATTATTTATTTATTTATTATTATTATGATGATGATTATGATTCTTGTTGTTATTGTATGTTGCTGTTGTTGCTATCACTACTATTATTATTATCATTATTGTTATTACTATCTTTATGGTGAATGTTAAGATATTGTTACTGCTGTAGTTATTCTTCTTATTATTATCATTATTATTATTATTATTATTATTATTATATTATCATCATCATCATCATCACCATTTCTATTATCATCATCATCATCACCATTTCTATTCTTTTTCTTCTTCTTCTTCTTCTTCTTCTTCTTGTGATGATATACATATACATATGTATACCTGAATGGCGGGCTGGCTGCATCTTCAGCCTTAAGTGAGTGGCCAGAGACACAACACAGTTGGTAATAACCAGCTCATCATCATCATTTGTAGCCTTTTTTGTCATTCCTCTTCTTCTTCTTCACGTCTTCTTCTACATCTTGTGATGATGCTCCCATGATATGTAAACATACAGGCATATATTTGGATGTAGACCTGGATGGTGGGTTTTGCTGCATCTTCAGCCTTAAGTGAGTGGCCCGAGAGAGACACATCTGGTATAATCAGCTCAGCACCATCATTTCTAGTCTTGTTCTCATTCCTCTTCATCTTGTGATGATACTCCCCATGATATGTAAACATACAGGCATATATTTGGATGTAGACCTGGATGGTGGGTTTTGCTGCATCTTCAGCCTTAAGTGAGTGGCCCGAGAGAGACACATCTGGTATAATCAGCTCAGCACCATCATTTCTAGTCTTGTTCTCATTCCTCTTCATCTTGTGATGATACTCCCCATGATATGTAAACATACAGGCATATATTTGGATGTAGACCTGGATGGTGGGTTTGCTGCATCTTCAGCCTTAAGTGAGTGACCCGAGAG
>JAMYXO010003100.1:7500-12500 GCA_033310375.1 Conus canariensis | reverse complement strand
GCCTCACTTGCCTGGGTCGACCTTGGTCTCCCTCCTCGGGCGCTGTCCTATCGGCAGGACGATGTCCCGGCCGCCGATTATAGGGCCACCGGGGACACACTACAGGCACCCCTCGACTTACCTCCTGAAGACGGGTGCTATGAACCCTCTCAGGACCAGTACCTCCCTGAGGCGGACGATGACGAGGAGCTAGCCCCCACCTCATTGTACGATGTCCGCACGATAGAACGGTGGCGACCAGACCTCGTTAGGAGGGAGGCCGCTCCCGCTGACGAAGTTCTCTCCCTCTCCCAATTCGCCGGTCCCCCCCCGCCCAGAGATCTAGACCAATCTACCCAAGAACCCCTCAGTCGCCTCCTTGTTTACGGACAATCCCGTGACCAGGGAGATGGGCATTTCCCAGTCGGACCGTCGGTTGATCCCCCACCTGCCCCCCCCTACTTCCGGCGACATCTCCTTTAAGAACCTAAAGGAATGGGACCGAGTAGCCAGGATGGGCATCCTCCACACCACGGCGGGACACACCTACTTGGACATGCCCCTTCAGCGAGCGGAGGCTCTATGGCCGGAGGACGATGGTGCCATCCCAGTACCGGGGGACTCGGGCTCTGAGGCGCACCAAGAGCCTGACCCTCGCTTGTTCAGCGATCCTTTCATGCGACACCTAGTTAACAGGATTTCGCATCACCTTTCGGCTGCGGCGGACAGCGCAGCCAGAAGCCACTTCAACTGCTTGTTGGTCGCGAGAGATGCCGTGCTGGCGCGGACCTCTCTCTCCCCGACGCTTAAGGCAGCCCTGCGATGCATCCCGGGCCAGGACCAGTCGCTCTTTGGCGACTACTCGGCTGACGTCATAGCACAAGCAGTTGAGGAACGCAAGCAGGCTGTGTCCTTTGCGCCCAGGCCACCGCCACGCCCTGCTAGACCCCCACTTCGTTCCTTCCCCAGGCACAGACCCTATCCCAGACAATCGCCTTCCCGCACCGCACGGCCCGCCAAGCGACCTAATCTTCTCCCAAGGCCTAAGCCAAAACCCCATCAGCAAAATTTTCGGTTAGGCCAACAGTCACGCTCCCGGAGCTGACTAGGGAGACAGCCCGAGGGGGACTTAGATCAGGTAGCACCCCCCCTCGCCCTATCCCCCACCCACCAGCCCAGACCCTCGCCCCCCCTGGCGGGCAGCCTCTCCCGGCATGCCCACCAGTGGAGACGCATGCGCCTCACCCCTGGATAGTGGCGGTGCTACAGGAAGGGTTTCGCCTTCCTTGGGCCCACGAGCGTCCCCCCCCTCATGCTATCTCCCCCTCCCTCCCCCAACGAACCCTCCCCCGCCAAAGCAGAAGCTCTTCGCACGGAAGTCCAAGACCTCCTCAAAAGAGGGACCATCTCGGAGGTTTCCCACCCAAACCCCGGCTTCTACTCTCACCTCTTTGTGATCCCAAAAGCCTCGGGAGGATGGAGGCCCATTCTAGATCTTTCGCCCCTCAACAAGTTCCTCAGGCCCACCAAGTTCAAGATGGAGACCCCCACCCAGATCCGAGACTCCATCCATCATCGCGACTGGGCCACATCCATAGACCTGAAGGACGCCTAATTTCAGATCCTGATTCACCCGGCCCACAGACGATTCCTACGGTTCGTCTGGCAGACCCCGGAGAGGCCTGCACGCATAGTGGACCTCATCTCCTGCCTGTCACAGGCACCCCACACCTCGGCCAGAACCCTGTCCTCCCTCCTAGGAATGATGGAGTCCCTGTCTCCCCTCATTCCCCTGGGGCGGGTCCCCAAACGCCAACTTCAGAGGGAGTTCCGCCGACGTTTGTCACAGACCTCCGACCGCTGGGACCAGGTCATTCCCCTCGGACACTGGTTCATTTCGGCGACGGAGGAGCGGCTCACTCCAGCCACTCTCTCCACCGGGGTCCCCATCTCCCTCCCAACCCAACCCAACCACTGGAACTTTATACAGACGCCTCCAACTTGGGCTGGGGGGCCCACGTGGAGGACAGTCACGCCTCGGGGGAGTGGGAGCTGGAAGCGGTCAGGCTAGCCCTTCTCCAACTCCAGCACAAGGTCGCGCACCGACTTGTTCTCCTCCTCACGGACAATACGTCGGTAGCTTGCTATGTCAACAAAGGGGGAGGGGCCCGCTCCATAGGCCTCTCCCTCAGAACAGAGGCCCTCCTTCGCTGGTGTCGCGCAACCATTGGTTTGTGCCCATGATCGACCTGTTTGCCACCAGCTTCAACCATCACCTGCCCCTGTACGTCTCCCCCGTTCCAGATCCCCAGGCGGATGCAGTCGACGCACTATCCCTCCCCTGGACGGGCCTACTGGCGTATGCCTTTCCCCCCTTCCCCATCCTACACAAGGTGTTCAGGAAGGCAAGGCTGGAAAGACCCAGGCTGATCCTCGTAACGCCATGGTGGCCGACCCAGTCTTGGTTCCCGGACCTCAAGTCCCTCACCCACGTTCCCCCCCTCCGGCTCAGCCCTCGCTGGGACATGCTGAGACAACCCCGGTCAGGTCTTCCTCACTCCAATCCCAAGATGCTTCGCCTACACGCGTGGCTTCTATGCCAGCCCAACTGCGAACATCTGCATCTATCCCCCACTCGGAGAGACCCCAGTCCGTCCTAGACACACTAGCCGGGGCAGGGGCCTCTCAGGGATTACGGGACTTCGCCTCGGCATCTCGCAGAGCCAGCACCGAATCCCTCTACAACTACCGTTGGGAGAGATGGATAACCTGGTGCTCAGATAACTCTGTTCCCCATGACTGCCCCTCCAACATCCAAATAGGAAATTTCCTCTCCCACCTATCCTCTTCCCTTAAGCTGTCGGCTGGCTCCATTCGGGGCTACAGATCAGCTATCTGCACCACCATTCGTCAACTGGGGGGCCCTTCTTTTGACAATGACTTTCTCCTCAGAGAGGTGTCTAGAGGAGTTGCTCTACGGGAAGCTCAGTCCCCTAGGCGCATTCCCCTCTGGGACCTTTTTACGGTCCTCGATGCCCTCAGAAAAACCCCTTTTGAACCCATTGCTTCTATTCCTTTTGACCTCCTCTCCTTTAAGACCACCTTTCTCCTCGCCCTGGCCTCGGCCAGAAGACGAAGTGAGATTCACGCCCTCAGCGGTGACCCCACAGATATCGCCTTCCACAGGGACGGCTCAGTCTCTCTCAAGTTCCTTCCGGAGTTCTGACATCTTGGGAAAGGGAGAAAAAGATGGAGACATGGACCTTTGCCCCTCCAGGTGTCTCAGGTACTACTGGGAACGCACACGCCCCAGGCGCTCCTCCCAGAGACGACTCCTTATCTCCCTCAACCCCAACAATACTAGAGATATCTCGGCGGGAACTATCTCCAGGTGGCTCTCCAAGACGGTGAGATCTACCTACGCTCAGGCGTACAAGGATCTCCCTGTCCTATCACCCAGGGCCCACGAGGTCAGAGCACTGGCCACTTCCACAGCGTTCCAGTACTCTGTCCCCGTGCGCCACCTGCTGGAGGCAGCCTACTGGCGTTCGGAAAATCCCTTCATTAATTTTTACCTGAGGGATATCCGCATGACCAGAGCTGATGGGTCTAAGGGGATTTCCTTTGTGGCGGCCAATGCAGCCATATCGGTCAACCCCAAGAACCACTAGGGCGCTCGCCCTCCTCCGATTCCTTTAAATTCTGCTATGGTCTGACATGGTAAAGTATATGACGCCAAAATGGGGAGTTTGTGTTATACTCCCTGTTTGGCTAGTATACTTACCATGTCAGACTCTAATTCCCTCCCTACCTTCCCCTCTGGCGCCAAGGTTCTCGGGGTTACCATACACCAGGCCTCGCTGAATGACGTATAGGAAGTTGACACTGGCTTCTTCCGGGGCCGGAAGTGGGGTGACACCACGTGACTGTCTTATGACTGCATTGGCCACGGAAAAAATTCGGCCTGACAGAGCTGGCTAACTGCCGTTGAATGCTATGGTCTGACATGGTAAGTATACTAGCCAAACAGGGAGTATAACACAAACTCCCCATTTTTTAGAGCTCGTGTGTATGACTCAATTGTATTTAGACCAGTTTGAAAAGGTGTTGCAGGTACAGGTCCACTCTCAGTTTATTACAGTTTCATTTGTTTAAGATAGCTGTTGCGTTTGTCTCGTAGGAGAATGTCAACTTAGCGCACGCCACAAAGACAGTTAAAATCAATACGACGACTACGCTTGTTATAAATGATAAATATACAAAATTCTTGCGGAAGTACAGTCCAGAGTACTTGTCCGTAACATGCACATGTGTGCATTAATATTTCCCAAAGGTGTCAGCAGCGTGGTGTTCCGTTTGAAGAAATTGTGTGAGTCTAAAGGATGTTCCAATGACGAGAATCTCACATGATTTTAGGGAGGGGGGGGGGGGGGGGGGCTTTAGTGAGAGGCTGTAGGGGGAAAAAAGGAAAAGAAAAGGAATGTAGTTCATATAAAGGATTGAAGCATGCATCACTGACCACCAACAAAGGGACTCAGCAGCAGCGCAGTATCTGCTCTGATGGGTTGCATTATGACGACCTACTCCCGATAACTTCATGAGGACCGCTGGTTTTTAGCCCTGCCATGTACAGGACGAACCTGGTTCTGAATGACATCAGTCGGAGCGGCGTGGCCATGTTGCCACCAAGAGAGATGAAAGGAGAGGGGGAGGGGTGGGGGTGGGGGGATACATAACACAACCCAACTTGTTTCCGTATGTCCTAACAGTGTGTGTGCCATGAAGAATGCAACTCCGAAGCCAGACAGGTTCGCAGGCAGTGAACTGATGATGAACTTCCTGGTGCTCATCTTCTCAGACAATGACGTGAGAGAGAGAGAGAGAGAGAGAGAGAGAGAGAGAGAGAGAGAGAGAGAGAGAGAGAGAGAGAAAAGCGTCAGTTGAGTGTGTTGCCAGTGCGTTTCTCTCAAGGTGTGCGTCTGTCTGTGTTCGTTTATTGAATCTTTTTTTTTTTTTTTCTT
>JAMYXO010003100.1:0-2500 GCA_033310375.1 Conus canariensis | reverse complement strand
AGTCTGCCAGTGCAAAGCAGTCCCGACTGACGAGCAGCAGCTCGAGGATGAGTCTGGACAAAGGCGTCGCAGGTCAGGAGGACAGTGGACAGTCAATCAGGCATGAGCAAAGTAAGATGGGGTCAGAAGTTACCTTGACAGACGTCATGACCATGTTGACCGGCTTGAACACGAAGTTTGACAATATGCAGGGTACATTTGACAAGGTTCAAGAAGACCTCGGGGAGATAAAAGAATCTTTCTCGTCTCTAAAAAATCAAGTTCAGGTTCTTACTGAAGAAGTAGAAATCTTAAGACAGTCAAATTATGAACTCGACCAATCGAATAAGTGCTTGCAGGAACAACTGAAAGCTTTAGAAAGAAAAACGGACGATTTAGAGTGCCGATCGAAGAGAAATAACATCATTGTGCATGGAATTCCCAGAGCTGAAAAGGAGACGCCTGAGCAATGTGAGAACCTTCTGAGGGACATGCTGACTGACAAGATGGATCTGACTGATGACTTCTCCTTTGACAGAGTTCATCGTGTGAACGCTAAACGGGACTCACCAGTGATAGCCAGATGTACATTCTATAAAGAAAAAGTTAAGATCTTGAAGGCGAAGTGGAAACTGAAAGGGAATGATCTGTTTGTGGCAGAGGACTATTCTCAGCGAGTTAGGTCAATTAGAAAAAAGTTGTCACCTCATCTGAGAGCTGCCAAGGATCAGGGAAAGAGGGCCACCATGATCTACGACCACCTGGTCATCGAAGGGAAGAAATTCTTCTTGTCTGGTGATGAAACAAGCATCGTGGAGGGATGAATATTCTGAATTTTTCGATCGACCAATTACAAAGCATGAAGTACAATTTGTAATAAGGAAACTGAAAAATGGTAAAGCAGCAGGGCCTGATGGACTTGTTGGTGAATTTTTTAAAAACTTAGGGGACTTTGCAATCGATTTTCTTGTAAAATTATTTAATGTTCTTTTTGAAAAAGGAATTTATCCCGAGAATTGGACCAGATCGTTCATCTTACCTCTGTTTAAAAAGGGTGACGCAAATAATCCTAATAATTATAGAGGAATCTCCTTGTGTGATATTGCTAGTAAACTTTATGGATCTATAATAAACAAGAGATTATCTGAATGGATCGAATTAAAAAACATAACTGGTGAATACCAAGCAGGTTTTAAGAAGGGTTATAGTACAATCGATCACTTGTTCACTCTACTGGCTGCTGTTCAGAAGCAGTTTTCAAATAATCGTAAGTTATATGTTGCATTTATAGACTTTGAAAAGGCCTTTGATTCTATTTCTAGAAAGCTTCTGTGGCCAGTACTGGCAAAACATTGTGGAAAAAGTAAACTATTTAAATGTGTTAAATGTATGTATGATGATGTTAAAGCTAATGTAAGGTGTGGTGCAAAATATAGTGAGTACATTAGATGTACACAGGGTGTTAAGCAGGGTGATGTTTGTAGTCCTGTTTTATTCTCTTTGTTTATTAACGAATTAGCTTTGGAAATTATCGAGAAGGGAAAACATGGTGTTTCATTTGATTTGATTGAAATATTCATTCTACTTTTTTGCAGATGATATCGTTTTACTGTCTGAAACTGTTATAGGGCTTCAAAACCAGTTGAACAATTTGTGCTCAGCGGCGCAGAAATTACATCTCAAAGTAAACATGGACAAAACAAACATTATAGTTTTTCGAAAGGGTGGATATTTGTCGTCGCGTGAAAAATGGTTTTATGGAAATTCTAAAATTGCGATTGTAAACGCCTACAAATATCTGGGTTTATATTTTTCTACAAAACTAAGTTTTTCATTTGCCTGCCAAGATCTTGTGGGTAAAGGGAAGCGTGCTGTTATGGCCATTTTAAGCGTCTTGTATAAGTTTGAAAACGAGTCAGTAAAACTATTTTTCAGAATGTTTGATACTCAGGTCCAGCCTATAGTTCAATATGGCGCTGAGATTTGGGGTTTGGAGAAAGGACACGACATAGAGAAATTGCACTTATTTGCTATGAAACGGTTTTTTGAATGTCGATAGGCGTACCCCAAATGACTTGGCTTATGGAGAACTTGGAAGATTCCCTATTTATTTGAATTCATATATAAAATGTGTAAGCTACTGGCTTAAACTGTTACGTATGGGGCAACATAGACTGCCAGCCAAAGCTTATAAAATATTGTTTGACCTGGATATGAGAGGGAAAACTACGTGGGCATCGGGCATTCGTAAATGTTTATGTAATTATGGTTTTTCGTTTGTATGGTTAGAACAAGGGGTTGGCTGTGTCAGCAGTTTCTTGGCTTGTTTCAAGCAACGAACAATAGATTGCAGATGGCAAGACTGGGATAGCCATATTCAAAACAGCGAACGATTTTCATTATTTAGACTGCTGAAAAGTAATTATTTAGTAGAAGCAGAAGCTTATTTGTCTCTGAACTTGAATAGATTTATCAGGTCTGAATTAACAAAATTCAGGTTTGGTGTATCGGATATTGCTGT